>JAOEGS010019884.1:0-32405 GCA_025447755.1 Corythornis vintsioides
ACCACCCTCAAGGGAAAGAACTTCTTCCTGAGATCCAGTCTAAATCTCCTCTTCTCTAATTTAAACCCATTACCCCTCATCCTTTCACTAGAGGCCAAACCAAAATACTCCAAACCATAAAGAAAAGGCCTCAGGATATTTAAAAGAGCAAACCAAAATATAAACTGTATTTTGTGCAAATGCTGACTCCTCTCAAGGGCTGATGTTCTTGCCTTGTGTGTTTCTGAGCATCTTTAGGAGAGGCAGCTTAGCTAATTAGTCCAAGAAAGGAGGAAATGCAGCACGTTGAGCTGTGTGGTGAGGACAAAAAGCCATTTAGAGTTTTTTAATAACCTTCAAAATATCTCTGGCGATTCATTGTGCCAGCTCGGGCAGGAGCTGTGCTAAGTGGAAGCGTTAGCATGTCTGCTGCAGTTGATTATTAGGAAAAATATGCCAGCTGCATCACATCAGAACATGAAAATATGAGCAGACAAATGACTAAAGTTCTCACCCCGAGTGCCTGAAGGAATATTAAACATTTCTCATCTCTGTCTTCATCTCCTCTGGCCGCCTTTCATTAGCGGTGCCACGCGCTGTGCTCTTCACTGCTCTGCTGCCCTATATCCCAGGGCAAGGATGAGGGATAGAGCTTGGGAAGCAGCCACAACAGCTCCAACAGGGTCAGGGAGTGCCCAGCCTGGCCTCACAAACTCTCATTTAGCCCTTAGGTGGGTTCTGCTCATCCCATCAGGGGAGCTGAGCTCGTGTCCAAGCGACCACGGGCAGCTCATTCCCCCTGGTCCCCTGTACCACGTTTCCCAGCTGGCTTCCCTGCACCAGGGCTTGGGATGGGGAAGGGTTTTAACTCCCTTTTAATAGCTATTTGAAATAACTGAAGCTTCACTGGGGTCTGAGAGAGCTCATCTAGGTCAGGATTAGTATTTGTGTTCCTCTCAGTTTGGACTCCACTTACCTCCCAAGTGATGACCAGCTCAGATTTGCTCCCACCACCTCCACTGACATTTGCTGGGGTCACTTCAGGAACTGCAGAAAAAGACCCAAAGGATGCAGAAGATGGATGTGGCAACTTTGAAGCCAGTAAGTGTATTGAAACAGAACAGAGCTGGGCAGCAAGAGGACTCTGCTGGCCTCCTGCTGGGTACTATTAGGAAATGACTTAATTTGCCACAGCAAACAGCACACTAAATGTCTGTCAATAACAGTATATTAAAAGTCTGTCAATTAACTTGTGTATTCAGTCACTAATTGTTTAGTTTAAACATTTATCTTCCACTAAGAAAAAAAAAAAAAGGGCTTTTATTTATTTCCCTATTCCATATTCTGTTCCATTAGAGGCTTCTCCAACAGAGGAGCCACCTTCCCATAAGTGAGGCACATATCCCTGAGACCACCATGCTGAGCCCACCCCTTTTTGCCAGGTCAGAAGATGGGGACAGCATCAAGGAGCAGTGGGGCTCTCTAGGCTGGCAGAACATGCTGAAAACCCTGAGCAAGGGCACTGCTGAAGGTCAGGGTTGAGCTCTGGTGGCACTGTGGTTCCAGGAGGTAGTGGTGTGTTTGGGAGCAGGTTGTGATAGATCCAACCCACAGTGGTTGCTCCAACACTGATGGCCCACGGGGTGAGGTCCAGGTTACTCTGAGAACCACAGAAGCCACCAGCATCAAAGAACTATGGCTCCCCAGCTGTGGAGCTCAAACTCCTGCTCTCATTGAGCTCCAGGGTATCCATCAATCCTGGGAAACCAGAGAGACTGGAGTTTGTCCCCCTCATCAATGGATACTCAGTAGTATTTTCCAGAAAACCTGCTCAAACACCCGTTGTTGTGTTCTCAAAAATCACTGCTCTCTGCAGGGAAAGGGATTGAAGTCTTCCTGTATTCCAGGAATCATGGAATAAGCAAAAAAACCCATCAGGGGCTCCAGAGTTTCCCCTACACACACAAATCACAGGAGAGAGGAGAGCAACGGGTTCAGAACGTGCTCCTCAAGCTTTCTCCAGCCACGGTGGGCAGTCACTTGACACTTTCCCTCAGCCACCCAATGCTACTTACGAGCTTCTTCAGTTCTTTTCTTCTCTGAAGGTCTGCTGGGCTCTCCAATCCCAATCATGTTGGCAGCCACCACTCGGAATTCATACTCCACCCAAGGGTTCAGACCCACCACCGTGGCAGTGAACGTCCTGCCGTCGATGATGTCTGGGACTGGGAGACAGGAATGGATCAGGGATGAGGTGAAACCCACCAAAGGCTGCTGAGAAAAGGCTGTGAGACTTCTGACAACCTTGGAAGGGAAGGATTAACCCAACTACAGCCTTGGAAGGGAGGGATTAGCCCAACTACAACGTGAGTGAGGATTGATGAACCTCTCCTCACTTGTCTAACGTTTTGTGAGCTGCAAAGCAGAGGCACCATGAAAACATTTGTACTCTTAGCACAGAAATTCCTCCTGTGAAAGGGTTTCTCCTCAACTGCTGCTTCTTGAAAACAAAAGTGTCAGGAAAAGAGGATTAAAGGGCTTTTATTTTTCCCTTTTTAAAACACACTGCTCCCTCCATTTAATGGCTACTGGAAGAAAATTAACCTCTGACGGAATGAGCAATTACATGATGGGATTTTTCCCCCTCTATCAGGAAAATAACTCTACTTAAACATAGGCCAGATGACACGGTCTGTCCCTGAGGGATGTCTTTACAGACCACAATTACTGTTGTATATCTCCAGCCTGGCAACAAAAAGAGAGGAATTCATTCTGTTTTCCCTTAAACATTCATGAGAAAAAATGGATGAGTAATGGCACCGACTGGACCTTAAATCTCCAGGTTGCCAAACTTCCAACTAGTTAATAAGTCCAGTGCTCTGCAGCAGGTGAAATTACACCTCGGGGTGCAGAGCTGCTCTGCTCAGCCCATCCTGATGGATGAGTCTGCCACGTTGTGGAGCTCTCTGTGGAGCAGGTGATGGACCTACCTGTGCTCACTGCTTGCCACCCCACCGAGAAGGGAGTCCTCGCTTGGACGACGTACATGGTGATAGGGCTGTGGTTGTCTGCTCCTGGCCTCCAGGACAGCTGAGCTGTGGTGTCAGTGATTTCATCTATTGTCACAGCTTCTGGTGGCCCTGGAGGACCTGTTGGAAGAGTTACAGGAGGAGGATGCTTGGAGTGGTCCAAGGAAGGAGCACTGGTCTTCTCCCTTTGGTGGGGAGAGAGGTAACTGTGCTCACAGAGGAAGAACAGTGGTCTAGCAGCTCTGGGTGAGGTTGGGAGATAAACCCAGAGGATACCAGTTTCACCCTCAGCTCCAGGAGCCTCCATGTGAGCAGCCACACCTGGGATGGTGCCAGGGAAAGAGCAGCAACCACCTCTCTGGGAAACTTGTGCCAATGTTTCACCACCCTCAACATAAAATCTTTCTTCCTACTCTCAGTCTCAATCTCCCTTTTTTAGTTCAAAACCATCACCCCTTGTCCTGCCACAACAGGCCCTGCTCAAAAGACTATCTCCATCTTTCTGATAGGCCCACATCTTCTTCTGCACTGCTGGGCTCCTCTGAACCAGTAAAGCACTGTAGTGATCAGAGGGGACCTCTTCCCTGTATCATCTGCCCATTGCTCTCTGCAGTGGTACTTGAGGTGAAGTCTCTCCCCAAAAGCACCATCACAAAATCTCTTGCAATTCACTCTGTGGCTAAAATGATTCTCAAGATGATATTTGAAGAGCTGGGGATGTTTAAATATCTAAAATACCCTCAAACCTTCCAAGATGCTGTCTTTCAAATGAAAGTTTCAGCAGGTCTAGCCAGATTGAATTGCTCATCAGTTAAAACTTGTAATTGTTTTGCTGGGGGAGTGGCCAGGCAATGCAGCCTCCCAGAGCAGCTCCTTTGGTCCCCCACCACACATTACACCAGAACAATATTTCATTGGACCAGTCACAAATTACTCCTAGTGCTTGGCAGAGGCTGAAACAAACCATCTTCACTTTATATCTTGGAATAACTGAGGATATTCCCAACTTCTTCAGAGGGTGCAGGCTATGGGATGGCAAAAAGAAGGAAAAATTACCAGGTACCAATGTACTACATATTCTGAAGCTGATTAATTCTAGAATCTACTCTCTCATTATTTTGATATAATTTCAGCATTTTTTAAATGACCCCAGATTATATTTGAACACTGGCTGCTATTCAGTCTCCCAGCACAGAGATATTTCCCAGCTTTTAGCTGCTTGATGAGCACAACTCCCAGAGCAGCAGCTGTGGGGACCTGCAAGGAGACATCCTCCCTGTTGATGTTTTCAGTGAGTGACAAGATCAGTAGTTCTGCCACCATCAAGGGTGATTTTCTTGTGAGAATTGGAGGTTCCTCCTGTTTGTTTACAGAGGATTTGCATTAAGGAAGTTACCCAACTGCCCAGCAGCAGGTTGTTTTGAAATGCTTGTGCAAAATGAAAACAAAACTCATCTGCAATCCTGCTGCAGCAAAAAAAACCAACCCCAAGAGTTGGTGTAAGGAGGGAAAGGTGGTGGAAAGTGTAACTCTAATATGAGGGGAACACCAATGCCCAACTACAGACAAGGGCACATTACTCAATGGAAGTTCAAGGCAAATCTTGCACATTTTTCTCTGGCCCTGCTGTGAGAAAAAGAGAGTTTCTTATTCTTTTGTCTCTCTCCTCCTTTCACTGAGCTGCCCAAGAACTTTCATGACATGGAGAACGTGCAAACTGATTTTTCTGAGGACTATGAGAACTGAGGGCAGCAGAGCAGCACCAAAGTTTACTTTCCCCAAAGCTAATGAGCAGGAAAATGTCTTGTTTATTGTAAGGATGCAGACTCAGATTAACTAATTGCACCTCTGTTCAAGTCATACCTTTGGGCTTGTTCACCCTGGAGAAGAGAAGGCTCCAGGGAGCCCTTAGTGCTGCCTTTCAGTACTTACAGAGGGCCTGCAAGAAAGCTGGGGAGGGAGTTTTTACAAGGGTTTGTAGTGATAGAATGAGGGGTGATGGCTTTAAACTGGAAGAGGGGAGATTTAGATTAGGAATTAGGAAGCTCTTCATTATGAGGGTGGTGAGACACTGGCACAGGTTGCCCAGGGAAGCTGGGGATGCTCCATCCCTGGATGTGTCAAGAGCAGGTTGGATGGGGCTTTGAGCAACCTGCTCTGGTGAGAGGTGTCCCTGCCATGGCTGGGGGGTTGGAACTGGATGATCTTTAAGGTGCCTTCCACCAGACACTTCCAGATCAGCTGTGTATAGTAACAAACAGATCTTGAAACACCAGTGAAGTTTAAATGACATTTATCCACCATTGCTGGGCAGAAATGCAGTGGAGAAGCTGGATGCTGCATCTGCTGCACAGCTCCCTCACAGAAATGAGCTCAGAGGGTGGGATTTTTGCATTCAGGCCATGCCCATGGACCAAACTATGAGTTTGGATGCATGAAACCATCTTTAGATGCACTGTTTGCAAACACTGTCAACCCCAGCGTGTACTCAGAGCTGCTTTCTTAGCTTAAGAAAGATCATCTCAATGAACGAGCCCACAGATTGTCTTAAGAGGCAGCAGAAGATGGAGAGGGAGTGGTGGGGAGGGAAAATGTATAACAACAAGGGCAACAAAATCCAAATACCTCTTACAATCAGGTCTGCAGCAGCAGAGAGCTTGTCCACGCTGGTTTGCACCATGCAGACGTATTTCCCAGCATGCTTCAGCTGGATGCTTCTGATCATCAAGTCACCAGCTGAATCCTGCTGATAAAGTCAGGAAAAAGTGGTTACAATTACTTTTTAATGAGTGCTAAACATCATTATCACATGAAGGACACGGTGACTAATGGATTTACTTTCCACTGCTGATGAAAACATTAGTAATGCAAGCTGGGGCCTATTAAAATCATGTGAGTCTGGCCCTGAGGACAAGAGCAGGAGCCCTTCTCAAATCATGGCTCCTGCACAGGGCAGGGGAGCCTGGTTTGGGGCTGATCACCAGTTTTCCCCTTAAAAACCCCCTGACAAAGCTTAGGTGGGGCAGGTTCACTCTGATTCCTCTTTTATCTCACCTGATACCCACTTCACAACCTCGCTGCCCAACTTGTGGCTGCATCTCTTTGGTTACAGGAAAACCAGCCTGAATTCTGAGACACCTGCAATGGTTTCAGGGAAGAGTTTCATGGCTTTGCATCAGGGCCAGCAGTTTGATTGGGTTTTGTGCAAAAGATCAGCAGAGCAGCACTCTCTGAGGAAATCTTGCATCACCTACCAGTGGTAATTTGTTTTCCAACCGTCAAGCGAGCGGCTGATTAACTGTTGAATAGAACTAATTAGGTTTCTCTATGTATAGGAAGCTGAAAACTCTCTCTAAATTTGTTTGGTTTTTTTTTTTCTTTCTCCAGACACAAAACGTTCTCTGCCTTAGAAATCTCAGGGTAACCTTGTGATTGTGGCTCTGTGAAGGAAGAATATTAATAAAGTTTGGAAGTTTAGCTTTCCAAGCCCGTTAGGTGCAGTCGCCGGCGCTGCTGATGAACATCAATCTTTAAGAGCATCTTTTAATGATTTTTCTCTTTTATTTTTTTTTTTTTTTAATTATTATTCTTTTTAAGGATAACAGCCAGGCTTGTAAATTGTATTTGCTTTTCCCTTCAGCATTAAAATTCACTCCTGACAGAAGTAAACACAGACTCAGTCTGGCTGGTGCGTGGCTCCAGTAGAGCAACGTGCAAAAAGCCCTCTGCAGTTTTCTCCCTCTGCTGAAATCTTGTTGTGTTTCTCTCCTCCTTTTTCCTGCTATTTAGCTAAAGCAAGGGGAAAAAAATCATGAGGAACTATAAAAAAATACAATTGCAAGTAAGTTAAGAATGAAACTCCCCAAGTCCTGCTTCATACGCAACAGGCTGAACTAGATGGAATGTGAACTGAGGAGGAAAAGATTCTGGTGACCAAGAAAAAGGAATTTTTTACTCACCTTCCAGGTACAGCCTGTGAAATTGCTGCTCCTCTTTTAGTAGAGGACATGGTTTAGCCAGAAGAATGGCATGAGAAGCTAGGACAGGTCTAGGAGATGTGCCACCTCCTTGTGTGAGCCCCTTTCTAACAGTGTCCTGAGGTATCTCCCATAGCACTGACCCTCCTCCATCCCAAAATTCCTGAGGAAATCTCAGACTTCCAGAAAAGCTGAAGCAACCCCTCACAACCCAGGGGAAAGCAGAGCAAATCAAGCAGGGAAGGACCATGATGGTCACCCCTACCTTGCTGGGAGTTCTGCAGTCTCCAAAGCTTCCTGCAAACGACTCGAGCAGATTTTCTCCTCTAGCAAAGTAATTCCTGCCCTCACTGCTTTTCTACCCCATGATGCCACTTGGCCATGGCCTTGGGTGACAGTGGTGGCCTAGGCTGTATTTAATGGGCAGTCTGACCACCATTTCACACCCAACTCTGAGCTATTAGATTCCCATGAACGTTACCTTTCCAACATCCAATTCTCCTGGGCATGGCACAAACCTGCCCTGGCACTGGATGGGCTTCCCACAAACACCCAACCAACCCCAGGTGCCACTGCCAGGGAATGGGCACAGGTAACACTGAGATGAAACATCATCTCTGGGGGTTGGTGATGTTTGGAACACCATGGGGTCATTTTGTGTAGAGGAAAAATACTTTTCTGAGCAAGTGGTTATGAGATGAGGACACAGAGATACACAAGGTACCATCTCCTACTTGGAACTTACTCCATCCTTTGTTGCTCTGAGGAGCTCTCTTCTAGGTTATGACTGTGAGGAGACTACTCCAGTATTAATACTTACCCCTCCAACTCTTTCAAAGTGATCCCCATCTTTCTCAAAGTCTATCAGGTGTCCATTGAAGGACCAGGTGAACATGATGTCTAGTGAGTGGTCGTGAGACACCTGGCAGGGCAGGACAATGCTCTCTCCAACAGTGACATCCATGCTGAAGGGTGACACCATAACACGGGTGGGATCTGCAAGCAACAAAGGGAAAAAAGAGAGAGGGGAGGGAAGAATTAATCCTGTCCTCCTGAGGAATGGAGGCATGGAGAGCTGGGAATGATCCCAAGCTGTCTCCCACAACTGCAGCATTGCCACCAGAACCTGAAACATTTGCATTGGGCACTTCAGTGGATCCTTCAGGCACCAAGTGAGCTGTCACATCTTTGATTTGACCCTCTGGATACTTCTCTCCATTTGTTGGATTGGAGCTCTTCAGAAATGCTGCAGAATCCTCGTCTAACCACCAAGCAATGAGCAGGAAGACAGGGAAAGGGTGGAAAACAGTGCAGATTTGAAAGGCTTGGGTCAAGCCTTTGAAGCAGCTTGGAGATCAGAGATTATTTAGCTGGATCCTCTTCCTTCCAAGAGTTCTTTCACAGGCATACATGGCTCACCATGGCTACCAAAAAACCCCTTATTTTGTTAATTAAAAAAGCTGTGTTGAAACCATGAGCACTGTCTGCTCAGACCTGGGAAGGGAGAGGTTAGACTTCCATTCTCATCATAATTTATGTTGATTGAAAATCCATTCTGCACATGCAAAACCACTGCAAACATTCTTCATTCTCTGCTATATGAACCAAAACCTTAACTGCTTCTTCCAGAAACTATCATTATACTGTGCTAAAATAATGAGGATAAAGAGACAAAGACACACACTGGGCAGAACTGCTCCTGCAACTCAGAGGGGATGTGAAGCTGCTCTTTTTTTTTCCCCCAAAGACCTTACCAAAAGTGTGCAAGAGGTGGTGTGAAAGATTCCAGATCTTCAAGGGCTTGGCTGTGTTATCTCAGTTCAATTCATCTGCATTTTAGTTTCACTTCTAACAGAGTAACCACAGTGTTACAAGGGTTAATTAATTAATACAACTAAAGCTATTGCAGTTTCTCAGGTTCTAAGTCCAGGTTGCTAAAATAACACTTAAATATCTGACAGTTAAGATGTTGTCTTTATACAACTGATGTTATCAGGATTGTAGTGACCTGGATACCTGGAGCATCCCAAGCTCAGGATGCTGGAGAAATGCAGCAGGGCTCTGGCACAGAGTTGCTTCCTGAAATTCCTTTCAGCACCAGCAATTCATCCCCTGCCCTGCTCAAAACCCTTGGGAAATATTTCTGAAGGCCTTGGAGATGAAATGGGTGCCTCCCACAAAGCCCTGAGCTCTGCTACATGAGTAAAGTTAAGTGGTCCTTAACAAGTGCTGGGGCTGCAGCTCCCCCTGATCTGCACAGCAGCTGCTGCCAGAGTAGAAATTCCCACTTTTTCAGAAAGAACATCCCCAAATAAAACCCCCAAGCAAAATTGTTCCAGGTTGGCTCTGAACAAAATTCCTTTGGCATTACTGAGAATGTTTTTTGAGGAGAAATAAGTAAATACCACATGCCAAGAGGAATGGTCTCAGGGGATGGGAAGCCATCAGGAGGTAAAATAATCTAGTTTTTAGTCTCAGATAGGAGCCAGAGAAGGAAAAGAAACAACTACAGTGTAGATGCAAACACACTGAGTAGGTGTCCTGTAGGAATAGGAAATGGAGAGCTACAGCCACAGGTGAGTTTACACTGCACAGAGACACAGAGGAGACCTTCAGCTCCTGAGGAGCAGGAGCAAGGTTGGACTGACTTACAGCCTGTGCTGGGACTTCCCTCTGCAGACTGCTGGGTGACTGTCTGTAGGTGTCACTGAAGGCTCAGGGAAGCAGGAAAGTTCCCTCTCAGCCTTCCCTTCACTCTGGCATTTTCAGGAGCACACTTTGTGGGACAGAAATGGCACTCTGTGCCCTCTTCCATGGGTGCCAGCCAGGCTGGCAGCTGATGGAGCAGCTCAGTTGGCAGCTTGTCACCAGCCCTGAGATGGTCTGAGAGCTCACAGGGATGGTCCTGGGACAGCTCTGGATGATGCCACCACCATCAGCCCCAGCATGTTACTGGGGTGAACTGGGGCTGCCTGAACCCCAGCATGGTGGGGGTTGGAAGGGACCTCTGGAGGTCACCAACTTGGGGTCACCCAGAGCACTGCCTAGGTGGGGTTGGAATCTCTCCAGACATGGACACTCCACAACCTCTCCCTGGGCAACCTGCTCCTTTTCTCATCTATTTTTATCCCTGCATCACCTCACAGAGAATCTGGAGCATTTCTGACTGTTCAACCTAGTTGGTTGCCATTATAAGTGACTTGAACCAAATTCTTTTGCTAGCTTTCAGTCTGCTGGAAACCTCTGGCCAGAGTTTTGGGTTTTTTTACCTAGAGCCAGGTGAAAAGAAGCCTCTGTTTTCTGCTGGCATGGGGGTTTCTAAAGAGAAGAGTTCAGATGCTGCTCCTCAGGACTGCACTCCCAACTCCACCCAGCCCTCCAGGTGCTGGGGACTCCCTTGCAGGGTTTCCTACTCAGCTTCAGAGCTGAACTGTGGTTGGGGTGCAAATTATTACCATATTTCTTAAACAGACATTGAAAAAGATCTTCCCACACTTTGAGAACTGTCTAAACTTGATGTAAAGGGTCTCCCTCCCAGGAATTAATTCCTCCCACCACCCAGCAGTCAATCAAGGGGTTTATCAAATCAAGTTTATCAAATCAAACTCATGACAAAGAAAAAAAAATCACAGCTAATGTGATTGTGCTGTGGCAGGGGGGTTGGACTAGATGATCTTCTAGATCCCTTCCAACCCCTGACATGCTCTAATGGGGTCTGGAGATGCCACTCAACTCCATCTTGAATCATAGAATGTTTAGGGCCAGAAGGGATCTCCTTTCTCTTTGTTTTATATGCATGTGTGGCTGTGCATGTTCAGGGATGTCCCCCCCTCACTTCAGCTGCTGTTTTCTTGACGTTGGCATTTTGGGCTCTCTCAGATGCTGCAGTGAAAAAGAACAGCCCCAGCAGTGCCCTCAGGCTGCACTACAGACCCAGCCACTTTCATTTGGTCATGGCTCTGCTTTTGGATGTGGTTTGTGAGGTTTTTGACCTTGCTTTGCCTGCAGATTTCACTCTGCTGCAGAGTAAGGGCTGCACTGCATCTAAGAGGGATGCAGTTAAAGCAAGGAATGTAGAAAATGCAGCTATTTTTTGCACCCTTTGCCACCTTCATTGCCTGGCACATGCAAGACTCATCTAACAGACAGTGGTTGGAGAGATTTTATAAAGCCAGCTCCTAAAAACATAACTGAGGCAGCACAACTTACAGTTAGACTGGAAACTCTGAGCCCTGTGCTGCAGATCAGCAGAATATACTGAATATTTCCATGGCTGACTGGGTTTGGCCAATGTATCCCAAGGGATTACCCTGCATGGGTGGAAAATTTCATCCCCAAATGAATGAGAGTTTTGTCCTTGCTGAAGAAATCTCATCAATTTTCTCTGCCTGGGACTTTCTTGCTTCTGGAGACAGAATCAAAGCAGCACTGAGGACAATTCCAAAGTCAAACTCGTGCCATTTCAGCAGTTTCACTATTTCTCACCTGACTTTTGAAACACAAGCCCACTCCAGCAGCTTCTCTGCTGCCTCCAGGTGCCTTCACCCTCAGGTTGGGTGGGTCAGTGCTGCTGGGCTCTCAGGAGCCACTCCCTTACCCTCACTTTCCTCACACCAATTCCTTTTTGCCTTCCTTCTGCCTCTTGGATGAGTAAAAAAAAATAGATTAAACACATTTCTTGACAGAAATCAGGACATCACAACTCACTACTTCTAGTAAACATCAAATAAAGCTGTTTCCAGCTACTCCACTGCAATACCCAAGTTTCCCACTGGAAACTCTTCCCTGGCTCTGTGTCAGCAGGAAAAATGACCAGCTCCATTTCCAGCTGCTGCATCCATCCTGGGAATGCCTTCAACCAAAGTCTTTCCTAAAGCAGCATCTGCTCCTGCTATTTGATAATTAGGATATAATTAGTAGAAGTTGTTGCAAACAGCTCCCAAAGAGGAATGACTGCATCACACAAAAGAAAGATCTGAAATTCCCAAGCTATTTCCAAGCTGCACTAAAAAGAAAGCTGGGCATTTCTTGAGAGCCTCAGGAAATGACATCCAGACAACAAGACAATAATTACAAGTTGTTAAGCATTGGGCAGGAGGAGGGATGACAGTGCAGGCAGGTAGAGCAATCAATTATGCAAATAGCTGCTGAAAAGTCATTTTCAGTTAAGAAAAAATAAGTAAAAATCTTGTCATGAGATCAACTTCAAATAAAAAAGGCAAATTTAATACACTAAACACTTAGAAAAAAAGTATTGCTGTTACAGGTTACAGGTAACACCCCATTTCTATTTATTTTAAAAGAAAATTGAAGTAAAATGTTATTTCAGATAGAAACCAGGTCAATGATAACACTAAATTCTTCTTCAAGTGGCACATATATAAATAATAGGAAAGTTTAAGCCTAGTCAAGCCAACTTTTGGAAAATATCTATTAGCAAAAAGCACCTGCAAGTTTGAATCAAATAAAGAATAGCACTTAAAGTCAGCTACAACCCTCTGGAATTCAATAAACATCCCAAGAACTGAGTCAGGAAAGAAAAGTCAATTTTACCTGTCTTGGGAGGTATTGGCCCAAGGAGTGTGTCCAGCCCTTGAATAATCAGAATAATCACCACCAGCTTGAATAATCAGACCCTGAATCACAACCAAATGGGAGCTCTGAAGCTTAAGAACAGAACCAACAAAACAAACCTTGGAAAAAATTAGTGTATTCATTCCTGGTCCATAAAGATCTCCTTTGTTTCCTAGTGAAGGCAAAATGGTCTCTGTGCTCTCCTGCAAGGAAGGGACTGGTGGCTCCAATGAAGTGATTGATAAACCCTGCTGAAGATTCTTCCAGAGATATATTTGCCATGAAGGGAAGAAAACCCAGCACTAAACCCTACAGCTTTGGTCAGCAGCTCTTCACAATACACTTCCAAACTTCCAACACAATGAAAGCACAAATCACATTCCCAATAAGGCTGGGAGTGAGAAGGAAAAAAGAACTCAAGCCACAGCAAGTCAATTCAGTGCCAAAACCTCCTTGTGTGGCAGAATCAACCTGCTTCTGAGTCATGAACTTTTGTTTTCTTCTTGTATTCTCAAGTGACTGGCTGGGGCACATCTGGAATTTCACCTCTTCTGATGGTGAATTCTCTTTGCCATCAGCATTTGGGGATTAAGATAAAATATTCTCAATATTTTGATGGGATTGCTCATGATCTTACTGAAATTGCATCAGAAGGGAGGAAAACAGTTCCCTAGAGTTGCCAGCATCACCTCATCATCATTCAGCAGGGTTTGAGTTGTGTCAAAACTCCCCTCTCCATCCCTGTGCCACTTGGCTACTACTACCTGCTGAGCAACCCTGGAGGAACCTGTTTGCAACCCAGCTGGACTCGTGGAGAAAAAAAAAGTCACAACTCCTCTAAACTGCAGAAGTTTGGTTCTGCTGAACTGCTTCTAGAAAAAAAAAAAAAATAAAACCAACCCACAAAGGGACTGAAATGTCCCCAAGTAGTGTCCCAGATTCTTCACCACTTACACTTTTCCCTCCTACACCAGCAAATGTGCTCTCTAAACACTTCCTCTGTGTCTTTGATGTTCAAACCTCTGCCTTCAGGCCAGGCTGTTCTCACTCAGTGTTTTCAAGGATATCAGCTTCTGAGGATAAGAGTCATTAGCACTTCCACCCTTTATTCTCCCACCCTTCAGCTTTGCAGAAGCAGAGGTTGGCATCATGATCCCCCCCATCCCAAACCACCCTGGGTTACTTGGATGTGGAGAGATGTCCTCTAGATCTTCCTCAGTGCTGCAATGATCTCTGTTTGCTGTTGTCTCTTAGACTATGACCCTAATTCACCCAATTCTCATGTCTGGGAGTCCATCCCACTGCATGCTTTGGAGAAGGACAAGCAGTATGCATCCTCCTTTGGGATAAAGATCAAACTCATCATGTTAGGAGACTTGAAATGTCTATTAACTTCTAACACTAACCACTTACAGGTTTAAAATGTCTATGAACTTCTTAACTACTTACAGTGACTCCATCTTTCTGAGGAAGGGAGAGATCTGGGGTTGCATCCCACAGCAGAACAACTGGCATGGTTTCTTTTCTAGCAACCCAAGTAGATCCATGAAATTAAAAGCTCAAGGAGAGCTTTTCATGCCAGAAATTCCTGGTGACTCCACCAAACCCCTAAAGCTGCAGGAGCTGAGAGGTGGCTCCTTACACCCCAGCCCAGCTGGATTCCTTCTTGAGCAGCCCCTGTGTGTGCAGAGGCAGCAGCATGAGCTGAGCTGCTGACATCAGAGCTCCTCCAACTCAGAAAATCAGGGGATAAACCAGTTTGTGGCTCATGTTTTAAATACTATCACATCCATGTAATTAAATGCACTGCATTTATTTGGATGAAAGCATCAGAAGTCCATGATCTAAGGTCTTGTTGCAACTGTGCTGGCTTTTCATTTGTATCTGAAAGCTGAGACACACTTTTAACCTTTCTGAAATGGATCATGTTCAAATAAATTGAAGTGAGTTGATGTAAAGTTGTTAATTAACTTGCTTTTGTCTCATTAAGAGTCTGTGTTTAACCTATAGGTCACCTTCTCTTCCAGCTGATGTATGGATTTGATCCTCAGCAACCCCATCTTCTATTGATGACTGAGAACTCCTGAACCTCTTCTTATTATTTTTTTGGGTGAAGACAAGTAAATTCCTAAAGAGAAAGTGCTGAGCTTTTTAAGGAGTTATTCAAACCTTTTTTTTTTTAAGTCAGAAGAGTTTGTAATAGTGCTGACCCTGCACTACATGGTGGCTTTAAGATAAAAATACAGAGCAAAAATAAGATTTTTTTTTTCCCCCTACAGGGTAGACAGACATAATGGTTAAACTTTTATATATATATTTTAAAAAAGTGGGGTTTTTTCTACATAAGTGCTGAATCAGGTGTATTTATAAGCAAGAGCCACTTGCTCTTGTCTTGACTTTCTTATTTACCTGTTCACTTAGCAGTTTTAAGCCCCCTGATGTGCCTGGGGGTTGGAGGGAGATAGAGAAAAAGGTGGGGAGGGAAGCAGGGCAAGAAGCTGCTGCATTACCCACCACCCAGAGTGAGGATTCACCCCTCTCCACAGCAGAATCCAAGTACCTGGAGAAAGCTGCTCCAGAAAACCCCCTCTATTTATATTTCTGCTTTCAAAATCCAAGGTGAGGGGGCAAGTCCAACCTTGGCAAGAGAGATAGGCTGGAGATCTATGCTTTTTAATATCCAGCTCTTCACTGAGATGGCTTTTATCACATTAATGGCTAAATCACCCTGATTGTAAAGCAGCCAAAATGAGGCAATTAGTAAAGCCTGTGACAACCACAGCAAAGCAAAGGCAGGAGGGCTGCAGCACAAGCCAGATGGATATCTTCAATATTTTTTTTTTTTCTTCTTGTCTGCTTGTGCTTAACACGTTCAATTAAACCAAATCAGGCCTCCAGAAGACCCTTGCAATTGCCTGAACAAAATTAATTGTCTGCTGCAAATTTAATGAAGCTTAACAGTTGCATGATGTTTACAAGTCCTACTTGTTATGATCAGTGTTTACAAGGGAAAAAAAAACCCCTCTTTAACTTATTCAACTGGCCCTAAGTGCAAACAATTGGGATTTTACAGCTGATTTCATTTCCATGTCTCTTTGCCTTTTACTGGGTTGGTGCTCAGCAGCTCAACCTTCCTTTTTCCCCCTTCCCAGCTAAGAAACCAACATCTCCTGCAGTGCTGCTCACTCAGGAGCCAAGTCTGACCACAAACTCGTGTTAGGAGGTGGCCCCAAAGAAGCTGAATGGAATTTGAATTCTCATTTTTGCCTCTGCTCTCAGAATGGAGCCTCCTTGCTCCAGCCAACTGCCAGAAAAGAATGGAAATGCTGAGAGGATACCCAGCTACTCCACCAGCCCTGGGGTGCTTTGGGGCTGATTTTTCTGCTGACCTCAGGTTCTGAATGTTTTCCAGACTCACCCCCACAGTGGAGATGCTCCTGCCAAGCCCTGAGCCCCTTCCACTGCAGCATGGGCATCAGGTACCAACCTTGACTGTGCCTGCAGCTGGAAATAAACACCTTCAGTTGCCTGAAACTGTAAAAAAACTTGATTAAACCTCGTGTTTGAAATGCAATCTGGGGAAGAGCTCCTCAAAAAGGTGCTCTCTGGATCCCAGCCCCACTGCCAGCTTCCAGCTGGAAGTTTCTGCACCCAGGGCTCATGAAGGAGATGCAGCCAAGTGCAGCCTGAAGCACTGGAGCTACCCCAGCTGAGGGGAGGGAGGAGAAGATGTGGTGGCTGCACAGCTCATTTCTAATTGTGCCTTTCAGGCAGTGCCTGGGGTGATAATTTTATTTAAACCCTAGCAAAAGACCCTTAATTGTGTCCTAGAAATAATTGCTGTCTGTGGAAACAGGCCAATTAGAGCTGAATATATTCCTTTGCCATTTTATGGCCAAAGATTATTTGCCTTTGTTGTCAATTGTTCAAATCAAGCAATTGCTACTGGTTGGGACTTAGGAAACAAGGAGATTTTAGAACTTGGGGGTGTTTTATTTCTTAAACATGAGAATACAGCAACACACACTCACTAATTAATTAGTGTTTACATAACTCTGTGGCTCTAATTCTTATTTTACCTATAACTCTCTGATTTAGGGATTCTGGAGAATAACAGCTTGTCTTTTTTTCTCCCTGTTGTAAACCATAATTTTTGTGAATTTTTCTAATAATTGTGACCTGCCACAGCTTTCTGGGACAGCTTTCCATGGGAGCAAAGCAGCAGCACTGGATGTGATGGGGAAAATATCAGGGGGGCACAGAGAGGGTTTCTGGTCATGGGGATATTTCTGGTAATGCTTAAATGGGTCAATAAATGGAAATATCTGCTGGGTTTTCCCTTAGTTAATATACAAAAACCCACAAAGCAACATCTTAATGCAACTCCTCCTCTTGGGAAGCAAGTTCAACCCTCCCCCTGAGCAACTGATGCCCCAGAAGTAGTCAGGACAGAGCTGAAAACACCTGGGAAAATTCACATACACATAGAAAAAAACCCAAAATAAAGAAAATAAAAAAGAACAAGCAGGAAAATACCTCCCCTCTTTGAGGAGTACAACTGCAAAGCAAAACCATCAAAGGGTTCCTCTGCAGCCAGCAACTCCCAGAGCACACAGAGGCTGGCAGGTGAATTTTACACCTAGTTTGGACTAAGAGAAGAAGAGGTTTATGGAACAGGAGCTGAAGAGACACAAATATCATCCTCATGATGGAAAACACACAACTGGGCCCTGAAACTTAGAACACTCTGGGTGTTCCCTCTGGGTTCTCTGAGCATCCAACAACAAAAAAGAGAGATCTGAGATGGGATGATGTGGAAACAATTCCCAGAGAAGAAAATAACTCTGGAAATCCACAAGGGATCACATTCAGACTGTGATTTTCCATATGAGTTTGATCTGGTTTCTGAGTTCTAGTATTTAGGCTACTCTAATGTAAAAATGGGATTAATTCAAACATCTAGACCTAGACCTTTAAGCTTATAATCAAATAATACCTTCAAAATACATTAAAAAATCAAACTGAAGGCATTATACCAAGCTGTCCTTAACACAATTAGGGGAGTTATAATGAGATTTACCAAGGTAAAAAAATAAGGTTGAATTTCACAGGAGTGGAGTCACTTGGAGGTATTTTTTACCTTTTTTTTTTTTTTTTTTTTAAACTTTTAACCTTTTTTAAACCTTTTAACCTTTTTTTAACCTCTATTTCACGTGGCAATAACATTTCCACTCTCTGCAAAGTCATTTGAGAATTTCCCCAAGTCAATCGACCATCCCAACGTTCAGTGCCAGGCACCAATTCCACCCCCCCACCCCCCCCAAATGGAATGAGTTTGGAATGGAAAATATGCATTTTGATCAAGAACTAATTTGGATGACTGTGCTGGACAAAAATCAAGCCTATCAGGCTATTCAGGCGTGAGGGGAAAAATAACCCACTGACATTATCTTCTTTTTTTTTTCTGCTAAAATGACATGGTTAGCAGCTGAAGAAAAGTTCTGCTGCTTTTACTGCCTCCAGCCTTCCCATGACAGTCCAAATGAGCCCAGCTAACAGCAGGAGGAAGATGGGAAAGGTGCATCCTAATGAAACAAGCAAATAAAGGCTTCTCTTGGCAGAGAAGCAACAATGGGGCTGGAATTCCCAACGAGTTCAGACCCCAGCAAGCATCCCCATGCTGCTCACAGGCTGGAAAGGACTGGATTGTCCTGCTCTGAAATCAAAGGTAGTATGAAAAGCTGGTCCTTGCAGGATGGAGGGTCTGGAGAAGGTCTGGAGCCTTGTGGAGAGAGGCTGAGAGAGCTGGGGGTGTTGAGTCTGGAGAAGAGGAGACTGAGAGGAGCCCTCACTGCTCTACAGCTACCCACCAGGAGGGTGTAGCTAGGCTGGGGTTGGGCTCTTCTCCCAGTTTATTAATGATAGAACCAGAGTAAATGGCCCCAAGTTGCATCAGGGAGGTTTTAGATTGGATATTAGGAAGAAATTACTGCCTCCTGGGAAATTAGGAAGGGCCACACCATGAAGCTAGAGGCTGTGGGGTCAAGCTGGATGATTGGGTTGATAAAGAGATGTATAGAGTCAACTCTATGGTGCTTAGGTAGTGTTAGATACACTAGGTATGGTGCTTGGGGACACTGTGGACTCAGTAGTGTTGGGTCAATCTTGGCCACTCTGATCTTGAAGGTCTTCTCCATAAGATGGAAGCATATAGATCTATTTTGATAGAGATTTATAGTTCAGAACACAGCCAAGGGGAAAGCAGATGTTTGAGAAGCAGCCACAGGGGAGGTTGTGGGGGCTCTGAGCACCCTGCTCTGGCTGCAGATGGTCCTGGGGTGGGACAGATGAGCTGGAAAGGTCCCTTCCCAACTCCAAGCAGCCTGGGATTCTACCAACTAAATCCCTACCAAGTTTGGTTTTGCTGCTTCTTCCAGAGCTAATGCTGCCCAAGAAACTGAATTTGGGTCTAATTCATTGCAGGTGCTGGGACATCAGCACCAGGAACCTCTCCTTGCACTTCCTATATTCACTGCTTTTATTGCCAGCTCCTGAAATGACTCTCCTATTTCAGAGCTGCTGCTATATTAGCCCATTTATATCACTGCATTAAATACAAATAAACTCTTATTGGACCATCCATGCTTGTTTACACCATTTGTCATTGAATCCCCTGGCACTGAGAAAATCTATAGTCTGTATGTTGCAAGAACTAAACATTTAGCCTCAAGTACAGGAAAAAAAAAGGAGGAAAAAGGAAAAAAAAAAGATGGAAAATGAATATTTATATACTACATATAAACACATACCATGTTTTACATAGCTCTGAACACTGTCTGAGGGATTCTCCTCTCCCCTTACAAATTCAATCCTGTTTTTAATTTAAAGGTCAAGCCACACATGTGAGTTTGCAAGATTCCAGAGCACTTCTCATTTAGCAGCAACCAGCAGAACAAACCCAAACCACAGCCTCCCTGGTTCTGAAAACCACTGAGGTTCCCCAGTTCTGACAAGAGCATGTTAATAGGCAGCCCTATGGGCACCTGTCAGAATTGCAGATTTTTTTAAGCTGTCTACTCATGCATAATATGAATATTTATTCACCCCTCTTTGGTTGTTTGCCAGAGATTTATTTGCAGCTCCTGGTGTAAGAGACATTCTCCTCCTCCTCTCCTTGCCTACGCTGTCTTTGACACTGTTGCCATCACTCCCTGAGAGAGAAAATTAATCAAAACATAAAGCAAGAGCCTGCAGTGCTAATGGAAGAACACAGGAAGGGTAGAAAAAGTCCTTTTTTGACCTTCAGAGTCTATTACTCCATAATGTAGGATCCCAGAATGGTACAGGTTGGAAGGGACCTCTGGAGATCATGGAGTCCAACCCCCCTGCCAGAGCAGGACAGAACTAGATCACTCCAAATTGCATCCTACAATCAGTTGGAAAAGAATAGAAACTTATCTTAAGGTCAAAAAAAACTCATCAGCTGCTAAAGAAATGGGTCTTTTTGTACAGAATGGAGTTAAAAGAAGATATTTAGTCACCTTTTTTCCCTCAAAACTCAGTGTTATCTTTACTTTTGGCAGAGAAACTCAAGCATTGCAGTGGAAAAACCAGTTTATTTGGAGGTCAGAATACTTCCTGCTCTTTTCTCCTATTTTTATGGGCTGGGCTTTGAAATGGGATGTCTCAGTTTGCTGGCAACACCCACATCTTGGGTTCCAGAGTTGCCTCTGCTTCATGCACACAAGTTGCTCCCAAATGGCACTGGAGTGAAAACAGAGCACTGAGGGCAAAGAAAATCTTACAGAGCCTTGATATCCTCCCCCCAAAATGAGGGATTTCCAATCCAAATATGGATTAGAATGTGCAGGGCAGCATTTTGGAGTGTTCCCTACACACCAGGGAGAGAAGTGATGGGAAAAGCCTCTATCCAAAGACCATCCATCAATGCCAACCTGGGGGACAATTCAAACTGGCAGCATCAGAGCTTTGGGATTGATTTATTGCTTTAGAATCAGTCTGCCCTGATTGGTTAGCCAATACAGGCCTATCCCCAAATTTGAAGGAAAGGGAGAGTGACTCTAGGTGTAATAATCTATATATTCAGCAGGTGAAAGTGGCCAAAAATCCAGCCCTTTTTCAGCACACCTTGTTATCAAATAATTAAATATATTTTGTCAAATGTTGTAGCTTCTGCAACAAATACTTGACAGAAAAATTCTGAATAAACACTTGCATTTTCTAAATGCAGAAATTCAGCCCTGTGTAAGAAATAAGGGAATTAACTCAGAGCTTGGGTTGCACTGTTCTGCAGCAAGACCAGATGGGCTCAGGAGTTCAGAAGGTTTTAAGCAAGATAGCAAAGGTTCAGGAATAACAAGACTAAATAAAGTAGAAGTAGATAAGAAGTGTTTTCCTTTCCAACTCTGAACCTCAGGACACAGCCACAGCAGACACTGCCTGAGCACAGCCACTGCTAGAAGTTTCTCCTCATGTTGAAGTGGAACTTCCATCTTGCTGCCATTATCTCTCGTCCTGAACCACTGAGCAGAGCCTGGCCCCTTGCACTGCACACCCACCCTGCAGAGATCTGTCACCATCCATCAGCTCCCCTCTCAGGCTGCTCTTCTCCAGCTGAACAGCCCCAGAGCTCTCAAACTTCCACTGTAAGACAGACAGCTCCTAATCACCTTCAGAACCTCTGGTGAACTCTCTTTAGCATCACTTGACGTGGGGAGCCCAGAACTGGACGCAACACTCCAGATGTGACCTCACTGATGCAGAGAGGGAGGAGAACCTCCCTCAACCTACTGGCCACACTCTTCTTCATGCATCCCAGATACCACTGGCCTTCTTGGTCAGTGCCACCACAGCCACTTCTTGCTGTTAGCACCTCCAACCCACGAGGCTCAGCAGGTTCTCGAGAGCCTGCGAGCGCCGTTTGAATCCCCGCGGGCACCGCTCACCTTGGCATCCAAGGAGAAAGGTGCAGCCTACGTGGGGCTGCTGGGGACACCTCAGACCCCAAGATGGAGTGTCAACCATGCCTCAGGACAGTTGCTCTCACCTTTCACAACCAAGCTGCCCGTGCTGCTGGCAGTGCCAAAGTGGTTGGTGGCCACACAGGTGTAGCTGCCCGCGTCCGACTTGGTGACGTTGACGATCCGCAGGCTCCCGTCATCCAGGACTGTGATTCTGGGGAGACAGCAGAGAGAAAAAGTCCTGTATTTCTTGTGAAAGTCAACACCAAACTCATCCTGAGCCTGCATGAGTTATTGAGGGTCTCAACAACACAGTCTGTGGCTTGGTAGCTGATGGGAATCTCTGAGGACACACCGTCCATCAATGCTGCAGGCACAACCTCCAGGAGTGTGCCGTGTTTTGGAGAGAAGTTTTCATTTGCAGGGCTCTGCTCACTGGGACATCATCCAGCCTGGCCCTGAGCACCTCCACAGCCCCTCAGGGTTATTCCACAGTCACCCTGAAGAACTTTTTCCCTAAGATCCAATCTAAACCTCTTTTCCCTCAGTTCAAAGCCATTTCTCCTCATCCTATTGCTGGTGCAGAGTCCTTCTCCAGCCTCCCTTCAGGGATTGGAAGGTCCCTCTGGAGTCTTCTCCAGGCTGAACAATCTGAGCCTGTCCTCACACCAGAGGTGCTCCAGCTCAGGGGGTTTCCCTGCAGCAGCACTTACATGTTAGAAAAAAAACCAAGCAAAAAAATCCACCCCACCTTAATTAATTCCCACTCTCTTCTACATCTGTATTCCCTGACAAAGCAGTGTGGGCACCTCCAGCTCAGGGAGGGCAGGAGGCAGGTTGGGTTGGCACCTGAATTCCTGGGGTGATCCCCAGCCCCTCCTTTTGCACAGGAGCTGCACTTCAGGCTTGCTCTGTTCTCACCTTTGCCTTTTTTTTTTTCCTTCTGCTCTGCTTTCAGTCAGGGAAAATGGGAGAGCTGCCCAGTAAATCCCATCCAAACGTGGATTTGTGCCCTGAGCAGCACAATCCAAGGAGGCTCCAGGAAAAACCTTTTCCCCAGCCTCATATCACCTTGTGTGGCAAAGCACTTGGCTGTCTGCTCAGCAGCACACCTTGCAGTAACCTGCTTTCTCCCCTTCAGCCCTGCATGGACAACCCTGGGTTAATTCCTGCCTTCTCCAGCTCATTTACACCCCCATTTCAGTCACTTGGAAGAAAAAGCAGCATCCTTCCCACATCCCCAATGCTGACCACACTCTGTGCAACAGGACTGAGAAATCAGGAGGAGAAGAAGGGAGCAAACAACAGTTGCAGCCCCTCAGGAGCACTGAGGGCACTTCCCACCCCAGAAGCTTCTAAGAAACAGATCCCACAAATCCACAGGAGACTTTTCCTGCAGCCATGGGGCACCACTGAGGCAGCTGAATAAGCACCAGGGTGAGGCAAGGTGTGGAGAACCTTCTCAGGCCAGCCCTGGGGTCTGCAGGGAGAGGCAGGAGATGTGGTGGCACCTAAGGGTGCTGGTGTGGGTGCCTTTTGCCATGCCATGTTCTCCTGGAAGGGTGCACGTGGGCTACCTGCTTTGAAAAAACATGATAGTCTGAGTGGCTGAGGAAGTGAGGAGGAGGAAGATGGTGCAAGATGCTCTGACAGCACCTCGCAGCATGGAAGGAGTTGGAAAGGACCTCTGGGGATCACCCTGTGCCACCCCCCATGCTCCATCCAGCAGGGGCACCCAGGGCAGGACACACAGAACAGATCCAGGGGGGGCTGGAAAGTCTCCAGAGGAGACTCCACAGCCTCTCTGGGCAGCCTGGGCCAGGCTCTGCCACCCACCCTGGCTTGCTCTGGCAGCTGAGGCCAGGCCCAGAGGTTGTGTTTCCCACATCACCAGCAGTGATATAAATAGAAGTTTCTCAACTGGCTTATAGGTCTCCAAATTGTTGCAGTCAGGAAGGTCCCCTGCTGTAATTTGTTTTTGTGCAGCAGTCCAGTGCCATCCATTTGCTTCTGTAGCAGTTGCTGCAGCTCAGTAATTGGAAGAGAGCAGGACAGAGCTCCTTGTCTCTCCTCTTCACACCAGGCTGGCACAAATCAATGCATGCATTGCATTAAACCCACACCCCAGCACAGCTCTGGCCACACTCCCTCCAGTCCAAGGAGCCTGGGCAGCAGCAGCAGGAGCTCCCAAGGAATTATTTCAAGCTGTTAGCAATTTCAGGTCTTGGGAAACAACAGCACCTTTCTGAAAGCTCAAGGTGCCCTTGGCATCCATTAAAATTCCAATCAATAGCAAGGCCAGAACCAGCTCAGCAATATGCTCTGGCTCAAGAAGGACCAGCCAAGCTCTCACACCACCCCTGCCAGGCTTTGCTCTCCCTCCCTCTGCTTTTCTGCCATCCCAAGGAATCCAGAAACAAAAAGGGGTTTGTTTTAGGCTGTTTGTGTAGAGTTGAGATGTTATTTATTGATGCTCTGGTTTCAGCCACGTGGTTGAAGCCTATTTACTGGATGGACTCTTCCATAGATCATTTTAACTGGATCTGTTCATCAAGCCACTTTTAATTCCAAATTCCAGTGCCTTTTGTGTCTTGCTCTTTCTCACACTGTTTGCTTTCTGGGTTGTCTTTATTCCCAGTGCAAAAGTAGCTTGTCATCAATGTGAAGGGGGATGCTGCAGAGCCAACCTCTGGATGAGGACAGAACCAACCTCTGGATGAGGACAGAGCCAACCTCTGGCTGAGGAGAGTCAATCCACCATCATCTCTGGCACATCTCATGGATCCAGGGCTGTCTTTATCTCCTTCCATATCCAGGCTCTGCAACCTGAGCCCAGGGGTGGCTCTGGACTCCATCACACACTGCAAAGAATCCTGGTGGGACTTGCACTGAGTTCTCCAAATGCTTCCCTTGGAGAGGCTCTGGGGATATTTAATTCTCATCTGGAAACTTAAGTATTTCCCTGCACACTCCTGTAAACAACCAGCATTAACTGACCTAGAATTGTGCAAGCAAACTGATTTTTTTTTTAATTAATCAGACCATGAACACGTTCCTGGGACTCATTGATTAGACCTTCTGGTTATGTGGCTCTTTTTTTTTGCTGAGGGGGCTTTTTCTGCACCAACTGGCTTCTAATGTGCATCCAACGTGGCAGAAGTGAACAAGTAATTATTTGAACACTGCAATTTGCTGCAGTTAGTTGAGAGAGTAGGAAGGACTTGCACCCCTTCTGCCAATCCACACCTTTCCTTTGCAGTTGTATTTGCATTAAATGAGAGGAGAGGCTCATTTCAGGCCAGGAAGATGGATAAGAATAAAACACATTTGCAAAAAACCTGATATTTTCCATTAAAAAAAAACCCACAATAAACAAGAAAAAAATTTATAAGATAGTTGAGCCTCCTTATAGAAAAAAAGGTCATCTATTTTAAACAGAGCATTTTTAAGACAAGAATTGGTTGGTCTAACTTGTCAGCTGGAGATTTCAGGTCCACAGAGAGCAGAGACACACTGGAAATGAGGAGATAAAAGGATTGTTTGCTTCCTAAACCTAAGCTTTGGGTTCTACCCCAGCAAGAGCTGACCTTGTCAGTGTTTTGATCAGAATTCTTCTGGGGACAAAGGACCTTTAAAAATGCTGAAAACATTCCTCCTTGCCCATTTCTCTCTCTTTTTTTTTGCCACTACAGCAGCAAATGTAAGAAGCTGTAGGCTGAGCACTTGGTGTTCCCCTGCAAAAGCCTTTCCCAGACCCACCAGGCACACAGTTCCCCAGCAGCTTCTTGGAGGTGCCAAGTGCCTGATGCCTGCAGCTGCCCTTGGCCACCTCTGCCACTGCAGGAATTGGGCTGCTTGGTTGGTGGGAACCTTGAGAAGTAGACACAGGAGGAAAGTGTGTCTCTAGGATGCCAAAATGTCCACCCCTGTGCTATAGCTGCACAGAGCTCTGCTGTTCACAGACAGCCAAGTACCAAGACAGGACCAAGCTGGGCACCACAGCCATAAGCTCTGCAGTCCTCAGCAGGAGAAGGACATGAACCAGCTGGAGCAGCTTCAGAGGAGGCCACAAAAGGGCTGGGAGAGCTGGGGGGGGTCAGCTGCAGGAGAAGCTCCAGGGGGCTGGCAGAAAGATGGGGACAGAGTTTGAAGCAGGGACAGGACAAGGGGGGATGGTTTGAATTAAAAGAGGGAGATTGAGACTGGAGAGCAGGAGAAATTGTTGGTGCTGAGGGTGGCAGAGCCTGGCCCAGGCTGCCCAGAGAGGTGGTGGCTGCCCCAGCCCTGGCACCACCCCAGGGGAGGTTGGGGGGGCTCTGAGCACCCTGCTCTGGGTGCAGATGGCCCTGCTCCCTGCAGGGGGGTGGCACCAGGTGACCCTGAAAGGTCCCTTTCCACCCAAGCCAGCCTGTGATCAGCACAGCCCTCCCCCCCAGACCAGTTAACTCACCCAGTTTCTCCAGCTGAGCTGGCTGGAGGAGGAGAGGCAGACCTGGAGCAGCAGGAGGCAAGCAGAGCAGTGTGGAACCCCTGTGCTCTCAGCTCTTAGCCCTCCTTTTTCAGCTCTGCTGTGCCTGTGGAGCTGCCCATCCAACCTCCAACCCCAAGGCAAGGAGGACAGATCTGATTCCTGGAGCTCCCCACTGCTGGCCAGGAGCACCTCCACATTTCCCAGTCAGGAACATGCATTTAGAGATAGAATCTGTGCTGCTGAGATCAGGAAGAGTTTTATCACCTTGCTGCAAATGAGATCAAGCCCTTATTTGGTATAGAAATGAGGACTGGAAAGTGCTAAACTCCCAGAGCACCTCAGAAAGCTGAGGAGCAGTCACTGCTCCTGCCCAGCTCCAAGAAAACCTGACCTTTGGGAATGTGACTGAATCATCCACCCAAACCCAAACTCCTCAGAGCCCTGGCAGGGCTGAGGAGCTGCTCCACCTGCCAACCTTTCCATGGTGATATTTTCTAGCTCCTCACCACCAGATCTGCAGCAGCCTGATGAGAATGAGGTACCTCTCCATCTATTCTTCTCAGCTGACCATCTATTTTCTCTCCAGCAGAGGGAAACCACATGGGGTGTGAAGGGATTGCAGATGTGCTGTGGCCATTCTCCTCCTGAGGGATGAGAGCTCCAATCTTCCTCTGGAGCAAAGTGACTTTTTTTTTGTTTTCTTGTTGCTTCTCAGCCCCTCTCAAATGCTTTTGTGAGCACTGCTGCAATGAAGGAAGGAATGTTGTTCCTCATCTGATCATTTCAGCATTTAATTTGTCAGATCCAACCATAACCACTCTTGCTTTCACTGTCCATTCCACACGTCCATCTGAAAGATTTCATGCTTAGCCAAGTGAATATTTTTCTTCTTCTTTCTTTCCTTCTTCCCCCCCCGCTCCCTAGGAAACAATGCTTAGGATGGCCAATCCTTTTTCCATTACAGGGAGAAAAGATGTTTTAGAGCAAGCATTTAAATGAATGTCAGCTGGAAGAAACACACAGTGAGTGCAATTGGAGATAAAACTACCATTGATCCCTTCATGTACAGCCTTTGTGGGGGTGGCTGACAGTGCCTATTGAAAAGAGACTGGGGTGCCAGAGTTCTTCTAAGAGATAATCTGTCTTCTGAGAGAGGATTTAGGTTAAATGTACCTGTGAAAAACAGTGTATTTCAGCTGACATGATGAATGGGCTATTGTCCATCCTCCAGAGCCCTGGCTGGGCTTGGGGGAGGGGGTTTGGAAGCACCCAGGCAGCCCAGGCTGCAATCTCACTGGTGTCTGCTCAGCCTTTTCCCACAGTGGATGGGTAGGAATATCCACAGCAATTTTTTCCTTCAAGCCACAACCCTGCTGCCAATGTGAAGCATTCTGGGCAATTGCATGATTTATCTCATTATTTCTACTCCTATTGCATGGCTGTGCAGCAGTTTATTACCTTTCTAATAACACTTCTGGGGCTCTCCCAGTGTTGCTCCACAGCATCAGTGGTGACAGTGACTTAATTACCAGTGTGGGGGGGTTATTTTCCATCCTGCCTTTGTATAGAATCCATTTTTATTATTTTTTTTTTCACTGAAGCTGCTGGGTTATGGTGGGGCAGCATGGCAGTGGCTTCCATCTGGTCATCCAGCTCAAGTGACAGCTGATGGGGACAGTCACCCTGAGCAGGGCAGTCTTCTTTGCATCTGCAACACCTTGTCCTGGACCTGTTCATTTTGATTTAGATAACCACCTACAGCTGCTTCAGTACTTATTTGTCTATAACTACTTGTCTTTTCATGGTTCACAGAAAAGCCTCAGCTAATTTAGAGCCTCAGTCAAAGCCCATTTAATTCAGTGCATGTCTTTCTCTTGGTGAAAGCAGGCATTAGATAAGGCTTCCTTATCCATGACAACTGGCAGGTCTCTTAACAGCAAACTCCCTGTAATTAATTTTCAGCTAAGAACTATATTTGCTCAAAACCAAGCGAGGGAAAATCCAGCTGCATGAAGTTCAGTGGGACATTTCCCACAAGCTCTGCTGGAGATGCATTTTCGATGGAGCCAGAGAGGCTGAGGATGAAGACTTTGCACTCCCCAGGTTGTGTGTGGCACAACTCTGTGGGGCAGCTTTGGGAGGGGGAGGTTGAGAGGGAGCTCTGGAGATCAGAGTCCAACCCCCTGCCAGAGCAGGGGCACCCAGGGCAGGACACACAGCAACAGATCCAGGGGGGGCTGGAAAGGCTCCAGAGGAGACTCCACAGCCTCTCTGGGCAGCCTGGGCCAGGCTCTGCCACCTCCCAGGGAAGAAGTTTCTCCTCCTGTCGAACTTCTCTGCTCCAGTTTGGAATATTTCTCTCTTTTGTCCATAGAGAAGCACTAGCTGGAGGAGACACTGAGGAACATCACCTCTGCACCCTTTTTTTCCCTTACTTAATATGATCTCTAAGATCTCTAAGACCATGCTTGTGAACTGTTGTGTGTAAATGTTGTTTTCATTTTAGGCTTTTCATTTACAGGCTTGCTAAGCATGAAGAATTAAAGGTGAGGAGAGTATAAACTGCAATGATGATCATAAAAAAATATTATCAGAGGGAAAACCAGAATATATTTTACTCAGATAAATATTTTGTGGTGGTGCCCTTGGTTCCCTCAAAGAAGATAACTCCACTTCAACACCAACTTCAACTCAAACCAGGGAAGGGGGAAGGGGGAGAGCATTTAAGAGCTATTAGAGACTTCCCATCACTTGCTTCAAGATGCCTGGAGTGGTAATTCAAACCCAAACCCATCTCTAAGAGGAACAGTTCTCCACAGAATCTCTTTCTTAAAGGACACTGCTAATGGGAAGAAACAAATGAAAACCAAAGGCAAACACTGTGAGGGAAGGAAAAGAGTGAATGGCAAATAAAAACCTTTGGCCTCTCCTGTCCTGCTCTTTTTTTTTTTACCCCTGCACACCAAATGAAAATAAATACAGTAAGAAAGAGCACGTCAGGAGAATAAATATTTGAGGAAAGCAAAGCTGGTTTGCACAGCTCCCATTCCCCAGACATGAGGCAATGATCATTTCAGCTCTGTGGGAAGATTGTGTCACTCCAGGAGAGCCCAGTGGTGCAAAAAGCCAATTTTCCATTGATTTTGGTGGGAAACAAAGACCATTCCCCATGGGGAGCTGCCCTTTTGACACAGCTCTTCAGCTCTGCAGTTCATCTGCACACACTTTTTGCCATGAAAGCTGCCATGGCACCATGCAGAACAAGGACATCTCCACCCTCACCACCTCCTTCCCTGCCTAGGACAACCCAGACCCTCCACCCTATAGCTCTGGAGGGCAAGGGGAACTTCACTGGAGCTCCTACAAATTATCCTTTTGAGGAAAAAAAAAATATATAATAAAGAAATCTGTGTGAGATTTTCTGTGCATCAGCTGCTGACACAAAGCATTTCTGGAAGGATTTGTGAGATTAGAGCAGAAGCAGCAACTGCATTCTCAGCTTGTTTGTTCCAGCTGATACCACCCAAATAGAAGCCCAAAGGCAAAGCCTTTCAAAGAGAACATGGGTTTTTTTCCTCTGGCTTCAACCAAAAAAATATGCCCAGAGTACAAAGAGAAATTCCCCACTCTGCTTGTAATTGACATTAGCAGTGCAGGATCCAAAGACACATCTACATCACTTAAAAAACCATGTTCATCATCAAAATCTCCTCAGCCCTGGGAGGCTGTCTAAGAAGTTCATTAGGAAGCTTTTTGTCCCCTGCAGACATAGAATTCCATTTTTTTTTTTATTTAAACACCCATAGCTTAAATGGTGCCCAAACTGTAAAATCATTCCCTTCCTGCCCTTACTCCTGAACACATCCAAGAGAAGGAATATTTGCTATTCTTTTTTTTTCCCCCCCAAATCATGACTATTTTCTTCATCTGGAGGCCAAGCATGAGCCAGGCATCAATTGCAAGAGCATTTTGGAGACTAATTACAGGCAGTTAGTGCTGCAGCCCTGCTCACAATGGAGAGGAACCTGCTGGGAGCCAGATCCTGCTGCCTCTGACACAACAGCCCTGTGGGGAGCAACTCTTCCTCTCCTGGGGTGTCTTTAGAGAGCAGCAGGATGTGTCTCACTGAGCTCTGGAGGTCTGATGCTTCCCAGCTGAGGCTCTCTGGGTGCTTCACCCACCTCTGCAAGCAGAGCTTTGCTTCCAAGATGAATCCAGAACCTCCAAGCTTTTTACCCTTGACATCTCTGGCTGCCTTGGGTGTGAGCAGCACAGTGAGCTTGGTCCAACCACCTTCCAGCAGCAGGGATGGCCCTACAGATGTCTCACCAAGCACCACCAGGCTGAAAAGAAGCTGCTGGGAGAAGAGGAGCAGATTGCTGCTGGCACAGGAGACTGTGTCAAGGTGTGAGAGAGAGTCTCAGCTCTGCAACACCAGAGGAAATTTGCCAGGGGGTTGGGGTAATGTTAATTGTTGCTTAACAATCAGTGGCTGGTTAGAGGGAATCATTTCTTATGGGAAAGGAACCTGAAAAAACCAGCACTGAATTTGGATCCTTGATAACTTTCTAACCCCTCTCAAATAATTTTTTTTTTTTGCTAGAAACACCTGCTGAAGAACTGAGGGGAAAGAGAAAGCAAGAATGGAGGTGCTGACTGACTGCCAGTGCTGAAGAAAGGCTCAGTCAGCAGGAAGCTGCTAAAGGGAACCAGATGGACTTTGTGCAGAGCCCACTCAGGAGGGGCTGTGGTATCTCCAACTGCAAAAGCAACAGGATTGGTTCTCTCTGAACACAAAACAGATCCGTGCAACACCCTGGTGTTCATCACTGGATTTCAGATCACAGAAATCAGTGGGTTTTAGCATCAGCACAACTGAACTGCAAGTGGGCAGTGCTGAGCTGACAGCCCCAGAGTTGCAGCAAGCTTGGATGAGAACACCCTGGGATCTTCCAGCACAACGTGGAGTTAATCCAGCTTCTGCTGGGAAACACCCCATGAACACGAGGCCCAACAAGCCCAGGGCATGCTTGCCAAGACCTCTGACCACTGAATGAGTGGTTTCCTGGTTCATTTTAGTTCTCTTCTATTTTTTTTTTAGCAGAAAATGGATTAAAGTCAGTTGCCACACCAGTTATTTCAGATGTTCCAATGAAGTAGAGCCATCTCCTGCCATTGTCTTGGAAAAGTGAGATGAATGCTGTCTCCTCAGTTCCAACTTCAAAAAGCTATTTCCAGGCTGTCATTTTTCATTTTAGCCCAGGCAGAAGGGAATGAAAACCTGACAAGTTATTGATGGTTTGGTCACCTGTCTGCCTGTAAGAAACTGCACAGGTGCTTGCTTTAAAATTAAAGAAATTAAGAATAAAATGGCCCCCCAAAAAAGGGGGGACAGTCACCACAGTGAATGTGAAATGATGATAGGAAGCATCCTCAGCATCCTCTGAGGTTTTCTGTGTCACCAGACTGTGTGTCCAACAGGCACTGCTGGCAATTCATCTCTCCAGTAATCACTATAAAAATATTACTGGGGTTTCTAGCCTGGCACCAGACTGGGAAAGATGTGCTGTCTGTCCTCTTGCCATTTTCTTTCTGGCTGTTTAAAGTAATTAACCACTAATTAGGAAGTCTGAGGCAACAAATAAAAAAGAAGGAATTGGAAACTGTACAACTTTTTCAACTCCAGACATGCTGGAGGAACAGAGGGAGAAAAACCTTTCTGTTCTTGCCTGATTTCACTGCTTCTCCTCCTCCAAATGACACAGCAAAGGGAACACTTCACAATTCCTGTTACTAAAAGGACACCCCAGAGAGGTGCCTGTAAAACAACCACCCTGCTGGGAAGTCCTTAGGATGTGACCTCTCAAGGAAAGCATGGCTCACCTCTCCCAGGGACAGAGGTCCTGCTGAATAGTTGAGGAGGTGATAAAATTAGAGGAGAGATCCTTCTGCTGTTCCTTGGCTGCAACTCCAGGGAGGAGAGGCTGCTGCTCTGGGCTTCATCCTGTGGCTCCTGCTTTGGAGATCCTGGATCCCACAGCCCTCAGCCTGGGGCTCCTGATCTTCCTGAGCAGCAGATCCCATCTCCTTCTGCTGGGATTTGGGGCTGGATCTCTTTGGGTTTTCATTTGCAGATGGGTACAAAGCTCTGAGTCCTCAGCAGACTCCCACTGCTCCTTCCCAGCCTTGCAAATCATGGAATGGTGAGGGCTGGAAGGGATTTGTGAGAGCATCTCATCCAACCCCCCTGCCAGAGCAGAGGCACCTAGAGCAGGTTGCCCAGAATAACTCCTTCCAGAGATGCTAAGAACCAGAATGCACAAGAAAACACTCATTTGTGTGATCATTTGCTGGTGAAAATCAGGAGTAGGTCACTAACTTTCCAAAGGAGAAG
>JAOEGS010019884.1:77339-99236 GCA_025447755.1 Corythornis vintsioides
AGTTTCTCCTCCTGTTGAGCTGGAACCTTCTCTGCTCCAGTTGATCCCCAGTGTTCCTTGTCCTGTTGCTGGGCACCCCAGAGCAGATCCTGGCCCCTTCCACTGGACACCCACCCCTCAGATATTTCCAGACATCCATCAGATCTCCTCTCAGGATTAAACACCCCAGTTCCCTCAGCCTTCCTTGACAGGGATGATGCTCAAGTCCTTTCATCATCCTCAGAGCCTCTCTCCAGTAGCTCCCTGTCTCTCTTAAACTGGGAAACCCAAAAGCAGGCAGAAATAAATCACCCTAAGAGACCTGTCAATGGATCCTGAGCATCCAGGAGACAAAAACCAACAGTGAGTGCTTGGGAAACATAAATGATGTGAAAAGATGACACACAAAAGTGGCTCTGATGTCAGCAAGCTCCAAGTCTTCTGAGGAGACACAGCCTGGCCACATACAGAAAGGCTTCTAGAAGTTTCACAAGACCCATATATTCTATATTTTCTACCCCTATTGGTTTAGTTTGCAGCAGCTCATCTACTCAGACCATACTCATCTGCAGGAAAATTAGGTTTGTTCTCTGCACTTCCACCCACCTGCAGATCTCCCAGTGTGTTTAGCACCACCCAGCACAACCCCTTCAGAGAATCAGAGAAAGGTTTCAGTTGGAAAACACATTTAAGCTCAGAGTCCAACACAGCACAACCATGGCCTCGTGGTTCAATCTGGCTGGCACCACCACAGCCTCCTCCTTTCAGCCCTGCCACTGGAGCTTCCCAAAACACATCCTGAGAATGAAATCCTTGCAAATATCCACAGATTGCTGAGAAGAAGGGAAGGGAACTGCCTTACCTCCAGAATGAGGTGGTGGTCCACACAGGAGCACCATGCCCTGGCCCTGACGGACGGAGACCGTGCTTCTCGTTCTGGTTTTGAAGTTCTCAAGATCTGCCAAGAGAAGAACAACTCCATTAATTACAGGGGAGTTTCATCTTTGAGGGGGGTTTTTCCACCATCACAAGGACTGGTTCTAAGTTTTCAGGAGGTTCATTAGGATTTTGATGCATGATAAACAAAATGAAGGTGGGTTGGTGGGAGCTGGCTGGCTGGTAAGGGGGAGAAGGGGATGGTTTGTCCATGGTGGGACACAGGGCTAGAAAAAAATCCAGCAACCCATCATGTTGCTACTATTGCTTAATTCATTTATCAAGAGTCACCACCTTAAATCCCCAGCACCTTGTGTTCTAACCAGACCCATTTCCCTTCAGGAGCAATCCGGGGGTAGGAACCCTTCCCGTGAGGAAAAACTAAGCCTTGATTTTTATGCCCTCTTGAAAATGTTTTCTGGAAGCACTGGTGTGCACACTGCAATAAATAAATACAATCAGAAGAAGTCACTGACTCCTTTTAGATGCCTTTATTTTTTTTCTTCATGGACCCTTCCTGCTCAAAGCAAATTCAGCACCAAAATGCAAGTGACAATGAAACTGCAGTGGGGAGTCTCCAGGGTGGTCCTGCTGTTTGCTTTAGCAAAAATAGCTATATTTTCTGTCCTGAGGTCTACAAAAAAGGTGGGATGTCACTTTTCAGGAGCTATTCCATTCATCTGGCCACCTGTCAGCCCCATAAATCCATTTGGACTAAATGCAGGCATGAGACTGGATCCCATCCTCACTGAGAAGAGCCCCGTGACAAAGAATAGCCTCAAAGCTCTTCTTTGCCCTGGAGCACCTATTTTATCCAGTGCTCCAGGAAATTCTCCTGTTAATCACATGGAAATGAATAGGAAAGGTCTTTCATTAGCACTCAGAAGGAAAACCCACCTGCTTGGTCACCCAGCAACTCTTGATGATGAGAATCTGGGGAAAGGGCACAACTCTAGAGTTTAAATGTAAATGCACTTGTTATTTTTGCAAGGATGAAGGAACCCTACACAGGACAAAACACCTCTCTGTGGCAAATAAAGGCTTGCTACCAGGGAGAGAAGTCTCTGCTTGGATAACAGCTAGGAAATGCTGGAAGAATGGGCAGAACCAGCTGGAGGCAGCAGGCAAAGCAGGGCATTCACCTCTGTGGCTCACAAACCCTCAAGCTTTGGAAGTCAGCTGGCAGATGCCAAAAGCCTCGTGTGTGTGTGTGTGTGCTCCAGATCTGGATGGGAGTGAACTAACAAGATGAGGATAATTAAAAGAATGGGTTAATGCCTCCTCAAACTGATTAGGCTGATGGTGCTCAGGCTTTCTGGAAGTTGGCACTGGGAGAGCAGTGAGTTCAGCATCCTCAGTGCCTGGGGATCCAGGCTACAGGCACCCACACTTCAGACTGATTTTTGCCTAAAGAGTAAACTTGAATTAGCAATCATTTCATGAAGGTGTTAAGAAGCAGCTTCATTTCAATGCCACCCTACCATCTTCCCCAAGAAATCAGGAATGATGAGTGTTGCTGAATGAAAATGCATGGATTAGTGCTGGGTTTGAGATGTTCTCTGCTCACACACTGTGGAGTATCTCCATCCAACAGCTCAGGGATTTCACAGATTCACAGATATTAGGGGTTGGAAGGGACCTAGAAGATCATCTAGTCCAACCCCCCTGCCTGACAGGCTGGTATAGATGCTTCAAAAGCCCAGAAGATGCCAGCAGCAGCTGCTGACCCCATCAATTTAGCAGCTCTGAGTAGGGTACTGGATTGAATGACCTCCTTCCAAAACCTCAAATGTGGTTTAATAAAAGCTTAAACAGTCTGAAATGATCCAAAGCCCCTCTAGACTGGGTAGTTTGTCTCAGTAAATGGCATATGGAAATTTAAATCAAAGCCATATGGCTTTTCACTGTAACAATTATCCAACTTTGGCCAGAGTAATGGAAAATTTCCCCAAGTTTTCCATCTCAAAATCACTCTTGATAGCAAAGAAGACTCAATTATAAGCAAAACAAAAGAGCTGTAGCTGTGGTAGAGAATACCAGGTTGGAAAGGGCTTTGAGGACCACCTGGTCCAAGCTTTCTTGGCCAAAGAACTGTCTAGACAAGACATCCCTGCACCCAGAATCTTCAAGGTGTCCAGAATCCTCAAAGTTTGCACTTCATCTATGAAACTTGGCAATTCTTTTTCTCCACGACCTCTAGCTAAGTCCTGGAAATCAAAGTTTGCTGGTTGAAATACCTCACAGATGACACAGGAGCAAGCAAAGAAGATCCTCCCAGCAAATCTTCCCTCCTAGGTGCCCTCTGCTTTTCACACTGATATCCCTTCTCCCTACAGCTCCACTGATGTAACTCACTGAGTAACTCACACACCAGCAGTGAACCCTTTGGCATCAGCTTTAAGGTGATTGTTTTGTTCCCCCCCATCATTAAAAGCAGCATCAATGCAATTTTCACCTCTTATTAATTGATAGGAAGCTGTTTTTTCCCCTCTACTATATTCTAACAAAAACATATATACATCAATCACTTATTGAGAACACTGAAATTTCATTTTCAAAAGAAAATGTGAATAATATTCAGTCTTAGAGGAAAAAAAAACCCCAACTTTAAATGCCAGTGACTTTTATGTGGCAATATTTTACTTAAAGTCCATCTCCAGAGACTTTTGTCAAGCAAATCTGATCATTGATAATGTTCTCCTGAGTTGCTGTTAATACCAAGTAGCTTCCAAAGCATAATACCTGTATCTCTATGTCTATCTAGATCTCCAAAGGGATCTCTATTCCTGCAGAGTGAGATGCTCCAGGTACCTTGCCAGAGGATGAAGGAAAAACAAGGGATTGCAAGATGGGAGACAGGAATCAAACCACAAGGTAACTGCAAAAGTCTGGCTGGTCAGATGTAAGAGATGGAAATCAATGAGGGAAAAAAAAAAATGGAATACACCAGCAAATGTCTAAATATCTCTTTATTCAGTCCCACTGGGGGGAATTTCACCCTTGAGATTTGGTTGTGCTTCAGATACAAGAAACTTGACTGTTTAGAAATCAATCTGATCATCTAAGAAGGGACAACTCAAAGCAAAACCTCATTTACTGGCCATCCTGGGGTTCCTGTAGGGGAAAAAGCACCAACTTCCCTCTGTTGATTGCAGGATTTTCAAAGCACCCACACAATAGGATGTGAAGTCATGGTTTGGAGAAGGGGAAATCACCTCTTGATGTATGAGAAAAGCACAATCCACTTAGGTACACAGATACAGGCCAAGACACCTAAAGTCAATTTGCAAGCATGACTTAAAAGAGATTTACAGAGCATAATGGGGTTTGCCTTCTCATGCTCCTGTAATTTACAGATGATCCCAGCAATCTACAATTTAGAATGATGTTTAAGGTCGTATTCAGCCCTTGAATCCAAATAAACTCCATGGGATTGCTGTTCTTAAAGACTCAAAGGGAAGCTGAACAGGTTGGCAATGACATCTTGTTGAACACAGAAAACTACCAACCAGAAGAAGTGGCCAAAGGATCACTGGGTGGGGATGCAGCAGAGCTCTGCTCCACTGTGCTGCAGACAAAATCCCTGTGGGACTGATAACTGTCCTGGGTTGAGTGAGAACAGAGCTGATTCTGGTCAGTGATTTTCCTTTCCAGCTCAGTTGTTCTCACATTAAGAAAAAAATTCTCTCACTTTCAAGAAAAAAACACCCAGGAAAATGTTCAATTTAGTGACAGTCAGGGCATGAGCACTGCAAAGGACAGGTGAATATTCACACCATCCCACTGCATTTCTCCTCACTTTTAGCCTTCAAAGAGTGGAAGAGAAATCAAAATGCTCCACACTGATCCCCCAGTGAGCTGGTGGTCAGCAGCCAAGCAGGCCATGAGGGGAGTTACCTTGCTGGTCGTGGAGACAAGTTGGAAAAGCTTCAGGAATGAGAGGGCAGGAGAATTGTGCTGAAGAACAGCAGGGTAGCAGATCCTCCACAAAGCCATGGGGCATGGAGAGAGAGGCAGACAAAGTCTTGCTCCCTCCTTGGCTTACTGTGGGAGGTTTACACTGTTTGCTCTCACGACACATGCACTGAGCACAGAAGGAGAAGGGTGGTTTTGAGTTAAGAGGGGAGATGTCAAAGTGTCTGTTGAAGTCCAAGGGCAGAAGATCTTCAAAAGCAGAGAGATCTACTCCATTTCAAAGCAAAATTGGCCTAAGTACCCAGGCTCTGCATCTGAACACTTTCTGCTTCATTCAGAACATCAGAGAAAACCCAGAAATCCCTCTTTTCATTTCCTTCCAGGTCTAGCCAAGAGTTTTCCACGGCACCCTGACACCATTAAGCACAAAGCTAATTTTTCTGAAGCCTAGAAAGAGTTTCATGTAACAGCAGAGCTTTTTATCCCAAGAAAGCTTGTATCACTGAGCCTTAGCACATTGGGACCAACCTGGTGCATTTAAAAGTGAATTTTAAACAAACACCTACATCTGCACTGAGTTCTTCAAGATCCAGCCCCTAGATAGATAAAAATACATATATTTTGAAGCCATGTTCTTTTATTAAGGGCAAAATTAATAAATATGGAGAGAGAAAGGAAGGAAACTGTCAATCCTGTGCCTTGCTCTTCCCTGAAATGCTAAACCACAAGTGAAACAGGCACTGGGACTGACTGGTGATGCCCAGAGTCTCAGCAGCTCCTGGCCACAGCCCTCTGACATCTCATTCAAGGCTCCCTGCTCTCAGCAGTGCTGCTTCTGTGTGACAGGAACAGAAAATACCCTTCCTGAACAGCAAGAAGCTCTGAGAGAAAGTGGATTATTTCCACACACCCCACCACTGCTTTACATCCTAATGTATCCATCCTATTTATAACCCCTGGGTGGAAACAAAGCTGCTGGAAATCCTGTGCTTCTGTTCTCAGTTCAGGGTAATTCTACCATAGCTGAAAATAAACTAGGTTATGTACCTATCTTCTGCTGCATAGTCCCTCTTGGTCCTATTCCACCTAAAGAAATGCTGAATAAATCCCAAATAAAGACAAAATGAAGAGCTTACATGAGCCTTAGCCTAGTTTTCCACCCATCAGATCCCACATGGCCAAGGGGCAGAGGTTGGCAGACTGGTCTCTGAACACCATCAACTGCACTTGGCAGAGCTGAGCTGAGGTTTTAGAGGCTCTGAAAGGCTTCAGAGGATAAAAAAAAAAAACCCCAAACCAACACAAAACAAGGCAGCAAAAGAGAATTTTGGGAGTGTATGGGACAGCTGTGTTAAGAAAAAAAACATTTCCTGAAAATGGAAGAAAAAAATAAGATAATTTGTTGATAATTGTTCTGAAAGAGTGAGTTTGCTGATCATTTCATCCCCAAAAAGAAGAGGCAATAAGAGGGTACAACAGGAAAGAATCTGAGCTGCAATTCTAATTTGTTTCTTAGCAACTAACAGCAAAAAATTATGGGATTTGCTCAGGTACAAACTAACAGGATTCGTTCCCAGCAATGGGAATATTGTAAAAAAACCAACCAAACAAAAAATCCTTTGCAGTGTAATGTTGGGAGTCATCTTCTCTACCATCACAGGGAAATTATTTTGGGATGGGAGGTCAGTGCCCCAAAGTATTCTCATTACAACAACATTATGACTCTGCTTTCTGGGACTGCAGTGCCCAGCTCTGGGTCCTGGCTGCTAATTCCTGGGTAACAACTGCAGAAACACTTGGATAAAACAAATTTCCTTTAGTAAAGTGTGTAGGAGGAAAGCAGTTTTCAGGAAGGATGAAATGAGTCCCTGCAGTTAGGAGCACATTCATGGTAACGAGGAAGAAAGTTGAGTTTCAGAAATGGATAATCCAATGGAAAACATCCAAAAAGCATCTCTGAGGCTGCTGCCCTGGTGGAAAGAAGCCCACCTCCAAACCCTGCCCCTCAGGCATGGTTTAATCTTCAAACGTGGCTACATTTCACACACTAAATCAGCCTTTTTGTTTGACCACGGCTGCCTGGAGGAAGAGGAAGAGATTTCCCCTTTCATTTAATCTCATTGCCTGCAGCCCTGGGCTCCCAGAAGCAGCACGGTGATGGTTTTGCTGCTGCTCCAGCATCTTCTGAGGATATCCATCCTTCAGCTCCAGCAGCCCTTCTCCTGGGGCCTCATTCCTGTTCTAAAGATTGGTACCTCAACCCCCTGGACATCTCAATATCATTTTTGCCAACAGCAGGAAATACCAATAGCATTATCAGGGAGCTGTTAAATTAACAGATTCAAAGGGAAAATTCCTTAACAGAAAATGACTATGGGTCAGAAAGGCACCTATTTCAGAGCAGCATCTCTGTGCAGAGTGGGAAGGACACCAAGCACCAGGCTGTGACAATAGGCAAAATTCTAACCACCCTCTAAAAACCAGACCCCTTTTCTCTTAACAGCTCGAGTTTCACAGGCAGGTTTTACAGCTCTTGAAGCCTTACCCAGGACTCCACTTTGAGATCTTATGTCTGTGGAATCATTTTGTTCTGGCTGGAAGACTTTTGAGATGACCAAGTCCAACCATCCCCCAGCACTGCCAGGGCACCACTGCCCCATGGCCCTCAGCACCACAGCTTGGAAACCCCTCCAGGGACCACGGGGACTCCACCCCTGCCCTGGGCAGCCTGGGACAGCCCTGGACAAGCCAGATTTGTCCTAATGTCCAACCTAACCTCCTGTAGACAACCTGTTTCATCTTGTTCTGTTTGTCACTTGGGAGAACAGCCCAACCCTCACTCTGCCACAACCTCCTGGCAGGGAGCTGTAGAGAGCCAGAAGGTCTCTGTGACAGAGAAGGTGGGGAGATTTGGGTACAGATGCAACTCCAATCACCCTTGCACACTAATGTTCTGTTTGACTAATTATTTTGCAGTCAGAAGCAATAATGCTAGAGTGAGGCCTGGTAGAGGCCTTGGCCGCTCTCCCGCCCACCACCAAGGCCTGCCCGGCACCTTCCAGTGGTGCCAGAGACAGCAGGAGCTGAGCAGGCAGAACAACCTTCTTTCCAGGCAGCTCCTGATTGATTTCAGAGCTATTCCCAAATGGAAAACTATGGTTTCATAGAGTCACATCATGGTAGGGGTTGGAAGGGGCCTGTGAAGATCATTTCAGTCCAACTCCCAGGCCAGAACTAGAGCGGATCCCTCAAAAGAGCAAAGAGAATTGTCAAGCTAAACCCTGTTCCCCTCAAAAGAAAAAAAAAAGCACATTATTTAATCTAGTTCAGCTGTGTTTTCGTACATCATTTTGGAAAAGCTGTCATTAGAAGCCATACTCCAGAGTTTAAAGCTGTTTGGTTTCTTTTCTGAAAGCCTGTATTGCTGTAAACACAGGGTTTAGAGTGTTATTAATCCATATTCTGCTACTGTGGCACAGCAGATTCCCTGACTGTCTGAAAATGTGTTCAGAGATGGTTAGCACTGGGGAAAATAAAGTAAAAGACAAAGGAAAAAAAAAAAAAAGAAAAAAGGAGGGAGAAAGAAAAAGGGAAAACAGGAGAAAAGGGTAAAACAAAGAAGGGGGAAAAAAGGGGGGGAAAAGGTAGAAAAAGGGAAAAAATAAAAAGGGGGGGAAGAAGAAAAAGGGACAAGAGAATATAAAAAAGGTAAAACAAGAAGAAAAAGGGAAAAAGGAGACAGGAAAAAGGAGACAAGAAAAAGGAAAAAAAGGGAGAAAAGAAAAAGATTAAAGGAAAAAAAGAAAGGAAAAAAAAGTAAAAATAAAAAGAAGAGAAAAAAAGAACAAAAAAGGAAAAATGAAAAAAGGGAAAAAAGGGGAAAAAATCAACTTTTGCAAGGTAAATGATATATCACACAGCAAGTACTGGGGGGAAATATTAGCACTTTTATCGTAATGAGTTTGTAACCTAAATGCATATTTCAGGGATTAAATTGCTGACCCCCCTGACCCACACAGGAGGCTGAATAGCTGGATCACAGTTTAATCTTCACTGAAAACCTGAGAGAAGAAGAAGAATAGAGCCCTGAAAGACCGAATGAACACATATTCATGATGCCCAGCATTCAGAGTTTAACCCTTCAGAGGAGGAAAAGCAGCACAACCCCCCAGATATTAGTCTCAAAAGACTCAGAAAGAACTTTCCTCAGCAATAAAAATTCTGATAACAGAAAAATAAACAACAAGAGGCTGATCAGGACAGAAAAGAAGGGGAAGCTCTGGATGGGGTTAAGCTGCACAGCCTCCAACAAACACCCTAAATCCTAAAATGTGCCATAAATGGGGTGTAAGAGACCAAGCTGAAGTGCTGGAGCTTCTCAGAGACACGTGCAATCCTGATGCCAGGGCAAGGGTGAAAATACAAGGAAAACACCTTGATAAAAGAGAAAAATCCTGAGAGCCACCAGGTCTGAGAGCTCTCCAGCCCCTACAATGAGTGCTCCCCACACAGTGCTTTAGTTACTCCACTAGAACCTACAGAAGGCCACTCAGAAATGATCACACTGGGAATAAACCCACAAGGAGCTGGATTAAGCAGCTCTAGAGCACCCACACGTCGTGGATGTGGAGGCTGGAAATGATGCATTCCTGAGACAGATGCCTGGTTTTATCAGTTCTTAGAGGCAGAGCTTTTGTCACCAACTCCACTCCCTGTATTTCCTAACTCAGCTAATTCTGGTTGCAAGCCCTTTCATTATCCAAGACTTAGTGTTTAGTGAAAGCAGGGAGCCTGCCTTGATAAATGCTGTTTCTTTTGATTTAATCCCAATGTTTCTAACCTGATTATGCTGTTCCAGCCATCGAAAATAAATGTTAGGAATCAAAAATAATACATTTATTCAAGTCTCCCATCATTACTTTAATTGGGAAAGAACAAGCTTTGGGTTTGAATTCAATCTTCTTAACTACAAATCAGTCAAACCACATTTGCATTTGGTCAACTAGAAAGCTTGAAAGATTTTTTTTGCCAGATTTATTATTCATCGAGATAAACTAATCAGAATTTAATAGACACTGTATCTGAAGCAAAGATTAAATGTTAAAGGTTGCTCATTTCTGTGCAGAACTCTCTGTGTTTGCAAGCTTTTGGTTGACAAGCACCTAACAACTTCAACAAGCTGATGTTTTCCCAGCAGCCTGTGGCTACTGCACTTCAGTCACAGCATGGTGGGGGTTGGAAGGGACCTCCAAAGACCATTGAGCCCAACCCCCCACCAGAACAGGACAGAACTAGGGCAGATCCCTCAGAAATGCATCCAGACAGGGCTTGTCTCCAGAGGAGACTCCACAACTTCTCTGGGGAGTCTGTTCCAGGCTCTGGCACCCTCACAGTGAAGTTCTTCCTCATGTTGAGGTGGAACTCCCTGTGCTCCAGCTTGGATCCATTGCCCCTCACCCTGTCACAGGGCACAGTGAGCAGAGGCTGTCCCTGCCTCCCTGACACCCATCCTCATGGATTTATAGACAGGAATTAGACCCCACTTGCCAGCACCATGACTCTGCTTCCTAATCCCACATCCTGAACTTGGAAGTCTGGGACCAGTGTCTAAGGAGCTGGAACCTGGTATGTGGCTTGTCCCTGAACGATGGGCTCCAGCCAAGGGTGTGACCACAGCCAAGGGGGTTCTGAAGTGCTCTGCTCTGAGTAATGGTGCTGCCCAGTTTGCCCAGTCAGCACAGGGCCACTGGAACACGTGGTCTCCAGAGCAGGAGACCACCACAGTATTTATGGAGTGATCACCTTGACATACTGACATCTGGAGTGAGGCAGCCCTCGACAGCAGACTTGACTTCACTCCCAGCAGCATTTCTCATCCCAAATCATCTCTCTGTTGTGGGAACCTGGTGTTTACTGGCATCTTTACCTTGCCATTTTTATACCTGGAGCACATCAGCTTTTCCTGACAGTTGGTCAAAAGCATCTCCTGAGAAGTCCAGCTCACCAGTATTGATGGATTGCCTTGACCTTCTGCCTGCACGTGCAGGGTATCTCACAGCAGCTCCTGCTGCTAAGCTGCTGTGTTCACCCCTCCCAGAAACCATGGAGATGATGGACAAATAAACCCCTTTATCTATTCTCCACCTTCACAGCTCCAGGAGATAAAGAAGATGACTCATGGTCCTGGGTTATCATTTGCCAACTCTTACAGACTTGATCCTGCACCTCAAAACAGCTTTAGGTGATTTCATGCAATACTGATTCACATCAGGACCTGTGTCTTTTGTCACCCCTGGCTTTGGAGAAGCTGCTGCTTGGAATTTCACCCACAATAAACATGAAGCAGCCTGTTTTCCCTTTGTTGCAGTCACACCTGAAACTATTTCTGCTGAGATGGAGGGCTTGTAAATACTGTCACTGTGAATTTATCCCTTAGAAAGACCATGTCCTTCAATTATTTTGAAGCTTTAATTCTCCAAGGAAAGGAAAAAAAAAATCAATGGTGAGACCTCATTTGCCAGCTGCTTTCCTAGATGGCCTCTTTCTAGAGAAATAAGACATTTTACCCTGCACACTACATATCATTTCAGCTAAATAACCCTAAACCAAGGCACCTATTCCCCTCTAAATCCTATTTTTCCTCTAAATCCAAGTGTTTTCCTCTACCTCAGGACCAGCCCAGAGGTCACTACATTGGAACAGGTCAGGGGAGGGGGATTGCTCTCAGTTTTTCTAACGTGCCACAAAAACAGAGGCTGTGTTTTGTTACTCACAAGCAAACTGAAGCTTTGCTTCTCTGCTGACAATCGTTCCGAAGGGGTTTGTTGCTACACACTGGTAGGTTCCAGTATCTTGAGTTTTATTGGGATTATTGATCAACAGGTTGCCTTCCAGCAGGCTGTAACGATAATCCATGCTGATGTCAATACTGCTTCCATTTAACTTCCACCTGCAGCACAAGAAGCCAAAGTGAAATTCTGGGGCTAGTGGAAAATACAGCGTGAAGTAAAGCAAAAAAGATTTCAACCATCTTTGACTACTTAAAAAAAAAAGAAGGGGTGAAAATGCAAATTTTTCCCGTGCGGTATTGAAATAATCCAGTATTTAACTGGAAGAGCAATATCCTTGACATATATTCCAGTCTCTGAGATGATGAAATGCTTCTGGAGTTGCTGCTCTTTGGAATTCATCCTTTTGCACCCAGAAACAGCATCTTTCAACCATTCAAGTCCACTGTGGTTTGGTTGTTTGGGTTGGGTTTTTTTCCCCCACCCTTCTCCTGACTGTCTGGCTGTTTGTTTTTCAACTGCAGAAAACTCACTGGCAGCAGATGTGGCAAACTGGGGCACTGAGAAATCCCAGCAGCATGTTGCTCCAGTTCCAGCAACCCCTCCATCCCCATAGTCCTCGTGGGAACCACACGTGTGTGTGTGTTGAAGCACAACATACAACTGGAATGTGTTTGCACCAGTGAATCAACAGAGTTTATGGCATTAAATGGTTGGTGGTGTCAGCAGACAGCACGGTGGCTGAGGTCTGACAACTCCACTCAGTGAGGTGTTCACTTGGGTGGACAAAGTGAGAAAGGGACTAAAAAGGGGGAAAAAAAACCCCAAACTAAACCAAACCACAGCCTACATGATTTACAGCAGCAGCACTGCAGTCGTGTTGCACTACACGGTGCCTGGGATATTTCTGGCATCAGCTTTGTGCTGAAATCCAGGGAAATCCCCGAGTTACCCCGTGAGGAGGAGGGTTCTTGGGGGATATCACAGAAAACAGTCAACAAACCCAACGGTTGGCCTGGGATTTCCTTTCACTTCACAGCTCAGCTTCACTTTCTTCTCCTCGGAATCCAGGGGGAAGATCGCGGTGTTGGGCTCCCGAAGGAAAACTGGCCCGTGCAGTGTGTTGTCATCTGCATGGAACAGAGGGAAAACAAGTCAGGAATTTGATGGAATCTCCACGTATCCAATGTTAAAATGGAAAACAGCAGCAAGGGGCCACGGATCATTCGGCCTAGAAAAAGGTTGTGAGAGTTACACTTGGTTTTTTTCAACAGGAAGAATTCTTTTCCTCAAGTCGTTGGATGTCACCTGGAGCCAACCTTCAGGAAAATGTTTGGGTGGTGAACACAGCACAGGCACTCTACCCAAAGATCAAGTGGATGGCAACGGGCATGATCAGGCTCTCTTCAAATCAGAATGCTTAGTTTCACCTCTAAAAACCAAAATATTCTCCCTGGAAATCAAACAGCCACATCATCGGCTACACAGTGCCACGAGCTGGAGGTTCACCAGCATTCCCACCTCCCAGGAAGCTCCTCCATCACAACTGGTTCTGGGACCCTTGGACACATTAATCCTTTAACACCTCCTGCCCAGCTGTGATGTCACAGGGATTCCCCCCAGCTCCTGGGGACCACAGTCCTGAGTGCTCAGTACAAATCCCACAGCAAGAGTGTGGGACTCACACTCAGGGACTTCAGAGTATTAAACACTAAACGTAGCTAGGAGAGTGAAAATACTTTGGCAAAACCACCTGAGGTGACCTTCAAAGGGTTCAGTAGTTGCTTCACAGCAGTCCAACAGTCTCCAGTTTGGGAATTACTTCATTGTACTGGCTTTGGTTCTTGATATTAAAAATACATTTTTAGCTGATGTGTTAACTCCTTTGTTTCTCCTTTCCTCTCTCAACCACTTTTTCTTAGAGGGGAGATTTGGATGAGATAGAAGGAAGAGGGTGGTGAGAGCCTGGCCCAGGCTGCTCAGAGAGGTGGTGGCTGCCCCACTCCTGGTGAGGTTGGGAGTTTCTAAGCACCCTGCTCTAGTTCCAGATGTCCCTGCTCCCTGCAGGGGGGGCGGGACCAGATGACCTTCAAAGGTCCCTTCCCACCCAAACCATTGACTCTGAATTTATCCTTCTTCAGAAGGGCTGAGCACTGCACACAGGAACAGTCCCAAGATGCAGCTCTTCCCTGCCTGTCACTTCACAGTCAGCAGGGAGGATTTCATGACATATGCCAATATTGCTCAAAGCACCTACAAAAAGTTACAACAGACTCCCTGCTCTCCATCCTGTTTGTGTCTGACAGCTTTATCTTCAAGAAGCTGTTCAGAGCAGAAAGGAAACCACTTTTTTTTTTTCTTTCCCTGCAAAGATCAGCTATCTTGATTCTTCTGCTCATCAGTGTGGATGTTGAGCTACCTCCCCTAGTAGTGCAAGGACTCAGTGCTTACAGGCAGCAAGTTCTTCAGCTGATTATTTTCTGATCATGCCCTGCCCTACCATCTTTACAACAGAACATCTGTCCTTGCAGAGTACCAGTGAGGAGACTGGGGGGGTCATCAGGGTGCTCCTGCCTGTACCCACAGCTCCCTCGCTGCCAAGGGCTGGGACATGAGTATGGAAGTCACTCAGAATGACAGAATATCAACACAGAATCATTTGGGTTGGAGAAATCCTCAAGGATCATCAAGCCCAGGCAATACTTTGGCCATGCTGCTGTCTGGTGTGCTGCCAGAATTCCCATCTTGCTGGGCCTGCAGGAAGTTGGTGGCTGGAGGAGGTCAGAGGAGAATGAATAAATAAAACATCAAGATGATGGGATGTGCAGAACGATAGGCAAGAAAAAGCAGCCAAGAGAAGAAAATCCATTTTTCCTGATGGGAGGTGGGGGGGACTGAACGTGAACAGCCCTCCTGTCCCCCAACATGGGAAATCACCTGGATTTATTAGGGACAGAACAATAGCTCTTTACTCCAGGGATAAAATTCTGTCCTCTCCAGGGAAGAATTTCAGAGAGACTCTGCCAGGAAGATGATAATGGCGCAACCTCTCCCCCAAGTCTCCTCCCTGAGGCAGCATCACAAAGGAGACTGCACTAAGCATCCAGTCCTATCAGTTGTATTTATCTTTAATTATATGTTAATGATAGCTGACTGAGGCTCATCTATTATTCAAAGCACGTTTCACATCATCTCTAGCTTTAAATTATACCTGTGTGCAACTTACTGTTGCTGGCAGGGGAGGAAAAAAAGAGATATAATAATAACCATAAAGCACAGAGGGCTAGATTAGGATATCCTGACTTGTTTCTGGGACCCTGGGCTGCTCTACTCCTTAAACGGCCTCATTTGTTGTGAAGAAAGAATATGACCATCTGGCCCATAAAGATTATAGCTCTGAGTGCTATATTAATGGGTTTGAAAATGAGAGGATTAAAATACATTTCCATTTCTTCTCTTTTCTGATTGTAAAACTCAGCAGCCAGCCTGGTGCTGGGATTCTTTGTAAGAGTCACTTTGAGTCCCACGGGCAACTCAGGTACGTGTGGCATCCACTGGGGCATCTGCCACACATCCCACAAAGGGCTCCAGCCCCACTGTGTTCTCATTTGCTGTTATTTCAATTAACAGTGTGTTAATTTATAGCCCATCCCATCAGGCCACAGATCAGATTCCATCACCTTGCATCTAAAAGTAGAGAGCTCACCTTCTTGAGCTGGGAAGCTGGCACCTAAGGGTCCAAATGTGTCCCTGCAGGTCCAGGGCATCACTTGTCTCCATTATGGGGTAAGACACTGGTCTTCAAGGTTTAATCAGCCTGGTCCATGTGATGCACTGGGGTGTTTGATAGGGAGCTGCATTTGGAAGAAACTTTACACTCTAAGAAAAATCCAATGTACAACACATTGGACAACAGAGAGCTATGAAGGTAGAAATAGCCACAAGTAGGTGAAAAGATTAAATAATTTGCATAAACCAGAAACTCAAAAGATCAAATGAAACCTCTCTCTGAATATGACATCCAACACTTGTTTAACATTCAGGTTTTACATGGCAAAAAACCCACTTGCCCTTCCCATTTGCCAGCAAGAAGTAAAGTCCTGCTGTGATTACTTTTGGCTTTCAAGAGAACAGTGCTGGCTAAAGCAGGGAGAAGCTCTGAAAGCAGCTACCAGCCTATCAAGGGAACAAAAGAAGAGGAAAAAACCTTGCAACACTGGGTAGATAAAATTATTTTGAGTGGCTTTCTTCTTGCTCTTATTGCTGCCTGTGTATAACCAAGATAAGCAAGTTAGAACTATTTAATCTTCAGCCTGTCGAGTCCTTTTGCTCCAGTCTAATGGGTGATTGAAATCACTGCAGCCCAGACCCTGACTCAGTGTGTGACAGGGCTTGAGCCACAGCACCTCACAGAAGAGGATTTGGTTCAAAGAACACTAAATACTCACTAATAAATAAAAGAAACCTCCAGCTAGATCCTTACAGACAGAAAAGCACCTGTAGCAGAAATAGCCCCATTTCTAACTAATGGTACTGGGTAGAAACAGATTTTTTTACACCATTTTCTTTTTATAAATCCACATCTCAGTTCATTTCCAGCACAACAATGCCCAGGGCCCCTGAACCACACACCAGTTTCACCTCATGAGGACCACCACAGACCCCCACTGATGCCAGGTGCCTTGCCCTTCTTCCCAGCTCGTGTTTATCAGGCTCTCTTTTGGTCATTTAAGAGCAACAAAGCAGCCCACAAGTGTAAATAAACACATGGAAACTGCAGCTGTCTTGGCTCACTCTGCTCTGTACAACACCCAGCAGCTCCCTGCACATTTTTACTGTCTTGGAAAAATACACTAAATAACCTTCCCAGACAAGGAAACTCTTGAGCCACTCTCCCAGTGACACATTTTCTTTTTCTGACTTCCATTTCCTTCTCTGGAGCCTGAAACGAGCCAACCCACGATGAACACCGAGCTGAAGACAAGTTGCAGACAAGACTGCTTACCAAAAAGGGCCTTATTTTGGTTTTTACCCCCCCTTCTTGCTGTCAGATAAAACAAATGTACTGCTGCTCTGGGTCTGCTTCCTTTGACACAAGTGTGTTTCTTGCAGGGAGATGCAGGATCTAGGAAATTCCAGTAGATTTCAGGATAAAAGGAACAATTTTAAATGCAGCACGAGGTGCAGACCAGTATGTTGTCAGCCAGAATGTGATAGATAATTTAGGGGAACATTCTGCTAGCCCAGCTTCTGCTGATAGTTATTTTATCTTCCTTTTTTTCCCAGCTATAAAAAAAAAAAAGCCAGATTAATTTAAATACCTCCCAAATGAAGACTATTTTCTATGTCCCCCCAGCAGCACCCAGCAGGAAGCTAAATCCTTGCTTTTGAGGAATGAAGAATGGCAGGCAGGTTAATTCCCAGGAACAGGTGAAACCATTCCCATTCTCACCAAACATTAAAAGCCTGGTTACCTCCACAGAACCACTTTAATTTGCATTCCAAGTTATGGCCAATTTGAGAGGAGGTTTTAATTGAATATTCCACACGGCAGGGAAAGATAATAACTAAAGTGAGGAGAGGATTCTTGGAGTACATCCAGGATAAATGATCCAACTCCTCACCTTGTTTGCTGCCCAGGGATGTGGTTTTTGCTCTGTGTGCTGCTGTGTTTCCACAAGTCCCTATTCCACCTTGGACAACCTGCTCCTCCTCCAGGGTTGGCAGCTGCCTTGGGGGTCTCCTGAGCCTCCGATGGCTTTGGAGCAACAAGAGATTAATTTTTACACCACATGTTCCTCCTGCAAATAGTTCTGCAGGCTTCTCCATGAGCAGCAACTACTAAAGGTGCTTCCCATCAAAAAAAATGTGTTGAAAACACATTTCATAGAATGGAATTGGGAGTTTTCTTAGCCAGCCAGCAGCGTGGTTATGGTCACAGATGTTCTCCTCGGTGTTCAATAAAAACACATTTACTGCAGGGAAAAAATCCCAAGTTTCAGCACCAAGCAGCCCTGAGTCATCAGAGCTAACGTCAGGAATAAGAGATAAACTCACCCTGCTCTGTATTGGCCCAAAATACATGATTAATAATTAATAAAATGATAATAATGATTAATTTAAAAAATAGTAATACTACAATAGAGGAACATTGAGGCATCTGCAGGTCCCCTACTGAAAAATCACTTAAAATACAGGTAACATGGAACTTGGATGCCTGGTCATTAATAATCAGATTATTTGGTGATCTCTAGCACAAAACAAGCAAAGGGAGAGATCTGAAAGATGCTTTTAAATATAGAAATGGTAATCAGGCTTGTGCTGGTGTCATATAAGTTAAGGTCTAGCCCTGAGGAAATAATTCAGCAGAGATATATATCCAGCCTTAGAAACATAGTATTATGACAGGAAATTAAAATACTGTCCTTGCCTAGTGCAATACATCCATTGTTACCATTGGGCAGTAATAAAATAATAATAATAATAAAAAAAGGCACATTTTTCTTCTTGGAGTAAGCCATATATTCTGGTTTTGAGATGAATAACACAGTTGCAGCAGGATTCTCAAGAGCTGCTGCATAACCCATCTATCCTGAACGTGTCCAAACATCACCTGCCCCTAGGAACAAGAACTAAAACCCTCCCATAAACTCTGCTCCTCTTGACTTTGAAATTACACTAGACACTGAAAAAGACACTTCAATTGTCTTTGCTGTTGTGCACATGCTGTGAGCAGAAATCCACCTGCCAGGGTGCCAGCAGCTTCACTCCATGACTTGGCTCTTCAGTTGCTGGAGAAATTCCCTCAGATATTTTCTTTATTCTCCTTCAATCTCTCCTTTTTATTTTTTCCTCTTGGGATATTTGGCCAATCAAGCCATGATGCAACACCAGGAGTGTTTGGAGAGATGGTCTTGGGGGAGAATAAAGGGATTGACCCAACTCCTCTGGCAGTGGAAGTGAAATGCCAGGCACACTGGGCATCACCCCCCAGAGCTGTGCTCACTCACATCCAGCTCCCTGCTGCCGAGCTCACCAACTGCAGGGGAAGGTCCTGAAGATGCCACTGAAGTTGCCAAGCAGATGTTGTTCTGCTGCTCTGCTTCTGAGCTCTGTCTGCTGAAGGGTTGAGTTGAGAGCATCTCTGCTGAGTGGATTATCTGGTGCCTTAGATGAAATACTGCTGCTTAATCTGTCTCATGGTTTATGTCTTTTTTAATTCCTTAATTTAGGACGTGATGTACTTTCTTTCAACAGAGGAGGTCAGTCAATGACAGAGAAATTCAGTCCTTCAGGGAGACACAGCTCGTGGTCTGCTCCACCCGTGGCACTGAGCAGCAGCTCTGAGGCATCTTGCCTCAACCTGTTACCCTCATCATCACCAGGCACAGCAGGGTGAGCAGCCACATCCCACTCCTGAGGCCACCCTCAGGTTCTCCTAGTCCTGTGCAGTTGGCCACGGGTCTCCAACAGAGGTTTGTCAGCTCCCAGGAAAGCAGGAACCAAGTCCAACCACGAGGGCTGTTCCCTGGGTCTATAAATCCAGACTATTCTGTTTCTTGTAGCTATAAATTGATACTAGGCTCATTTTTTTTTTTCCTATCCCTGATGAAAACAAGTCCTGGATGCAATGGACAAAGATTATGGATCAGGCTGAAAGTGGCTTTTGGGTAATAAGAGATAATAAGCTGTTGCCAGCATCCTGGACTGTTAGAAACCTTTATATTTACACCTGGTTGATCTGACATTAGAATCACAGAATCAGTCAGGTTGGAAAAGCCCCTTGGGATCATCAAGTCCAACCATTAACCCCACAAAGTTCACCCCTAAACCATGTCCCTCAAAACCACATCCAAATGCCCCTTCATTATTGTTAATATAGTATTGCCCCTTATCTTATTGTTAAGATCTGAAGGTGCTAAGGAGAAACAGCCAAGGTGTGTGGCTTTTGACTGACACCTGTCTAACAGACATCAGAGAATCATTCAGGTTGGAAAAGACCTTGAATATTGTGTCCAACCATCCCCCAGCACTGCCAGGGCACCACTGCCCCATGGCCCTCAGCACCACAGCTCCATGGGGGGCTTGGAAACCCCTCCAGGGGTCACAGGGACTCCCCCCTGCCCTGGGCAGCCTGGGCCAGCACTTCACAACCCCTTCCATGAGGAGATTTTTCCTAATATCCAACCTAAGCCTCCTTATTTTGATCTAAAATACTCTGAAATATATTAGGAGCACTCGGTTTCAATGCAATACTGACCTAATAAATCTGTTTTTAAACACAAACCCCTGAAGAATAATGATAGTGTCCATCTAAATCAAGGTAGATGAGCTGTTTATTCAATCCATTTCAGCCTTTCTTAAGCATGCAAACTTTAGGGGGAAAAAAAACCCAACCCAACCCATCTGCTTTTCAGAAAGATTAATACACCAGGGCTATTCTGGGAAAGAATAAATAAACAAAAAGCTGAATTTAACTGTAAACACATCCCTGCAGTACAAGCTTGGGATTTGCAATTTTTCTAACTGAATTTCAATATAAAGGAAGAAAAAGAGTAAGGAAGGAGCTGAGGGGAGACAAGCACAGTTTCTCCCATGCTACACCTGCATCCACAGCCACAAAGGACAGTGTTGGTTTGTTTTCCAGCCTTGGGAAGGCAGTGGGGACCAGCACACCTTGGTGCTGAGCCTTTCCAGCCTCTTCCACCTGGGATATGTGCAGCTCCCTACAGCCTGTGGGCAGTGCAAACTCAATGTGAGGAGCAAATATTCCATACTGGGCAACGTGGGAATAACTTGAGCAAGGGGGTTGTGTCTTTTCCATCACCTTCCAAACATCTGCCTCTAGCACTGGGTTGTGGGAAGCATCACCTGGAGTTGGTGCTGCAGGGAGCTACAACAGACTCCCCAGAGAGGTTGTGGAGTCTCCTCTGGAGCCTTCCCAGCCCTGTCTGGATTCATTTCTGCCTGATCTACCCTAGTTCTGTCCTGCTCTGCAGGGGGATTGGACTCCATGATCTTCAGATGGCCCTCCCACCCCCCTACCACTCTGTGATTCTATAGTTATGAATTCCAACCCTTATTATCCCCCTAGTAACACACTTTGCTTTTCTCTTAGTGTTTCTAGCAAGTTCAGCTCTCACCTTGAGACAAGCAGCCACTGTTTCCACACAGCAAATGGCAGTGGAACTGAAGGCAAGGTGAGAGGGGGGGGAAACTCAGCTTTATCATGCTATCTATATTTATTTCTTGGTGCCAAATTGTCAGCATCAGCTCCTAATGGTGTCTGGCTGCCTCGACTGCAATCCTGAATGCATGCTGAGTGTCTGGGGTTTGAACAGCCACAACTTGTTCAGGAGAAGAGCATAACCTCTCCCCAAATCCCTGCCTGCAGTGCTGGCTGTGCTGCACACCCTGCACTGTGCCAGCTGTCCCAGTGCACAGCATCCCACCACCCTGGCCACGGAGGGGGGAACCTCAGCAGCTCTTCCCCCTACAAATCACCATTTATCCCCATTTCTTCTGCCAGCCCCTCCACACACACCCAGCCACACAAACACCCAGCCTGGCATGAAAAAGTCCAGCTCCTGCATGCCAAATTGAGGGCAGCTTCACCAAAGTTCCTGGAGTTCAATCCATGAGAACATCAAAAGAGCATCCAGGAGAACAATTTGTACTCTCTGCTCACGGGGAACATGGATTCCTTTAATTTTTTACAAATGTTATGAACTTTAAGTAATGCAGCAGGGAAAAAGAGATCAGTAATAGCTGTCAAAACCCTGACTTTTATGGCTTCTTACACTGCAATTTAGCACCCTCAGAACCTGCTCGGATTGATGGCATTTGTGAGGAAAATCTTTCTTCTAGCTGGGGTAACACTAGCAGATGAAGCTTCAAACAGTTCTCAGGTTTAAAAAGCAGAGTGGTTGTGGTTGCCCCAGTGAAGGTTCATCTCAGTCCAGTTAAAACTCCACCACCCAAGTGCAGCTTTGGGAAGAGAAGCTCCTGTTTAAAGGGGAATAGGAGCAAACTGCCCCCAAAACACCATCCTTAATGGAATCTAAGGACAGGGGAAGAGCAGCAATTTATCCAACACTGTCTGTCCCAAGAACAAGTGTCAGATCACTTTGCTTGTGGAGAATTCTGGTTCATGGAAACATAGGATGGTGGGGGTTGGAAGGGAGCTCTGGAGATCCAACCCTCTGCCAGAGCAGGGGCACCCAGGGCAGGACACACAGCAACAGATCCAGGGGGGGCTGGAAAGGCTCCAGAGGAGACT
>JAOEGS010019885.1:1691-21875 GCA_025447755.1 Corythornis vintsioides
GTATCAGCATGTAACAAAATGAAGAGGACTGTCCCTGTCCAAGGACAAGACAGGACTAGTATGAGGGATAGTTTAATTTCATTTACAGCATGTACAAGGGACAGGAAAAGGAAGAGGTATACTCATTTTTTTGAGGACTGTTTAAATGAGTGTTGGTATGGAAACTGATGAGATCAGAGGAACTGATTTCAGAAATGTTAAACATGAGTTCAGTAACAAACCAAGGTCTAGTCACAGTAAACATTCGTTGTTAGATCTTCCCAATCTCGGATCTGTTGTAAATCATCATCTGTTCTCATGTGAGATCATTCATATTCAAAAATGTATCATTGAGGTGACACCCTCTGTGAAGCATTTGCTGTGAAACTGTTTCTTTGTGTTCTTACTAATTATTTTAAGTCAGTCATTGATGTACAAAGTTAATGGAGTTGGTCATTATTTGAGAGTGCTCTATCACTGGTGTGAGAAGTGTAATTGATAATGATCACCCTCAACATGGCACTGGATGCAACGTGCATCCCTCCTTGCCTAGAGACGAGGAAGGAGATTGCTCTAAGCACAAGCATCTGAAAATTGCTGGAAAACATGTCCACTTGATGGTGTTTTTGAGTATGGGTTCAGACTTTGTCTAGGTGGTTTCAGTTCTGTCAGTGCTTTTAAAGATACTGTACATAAGGAAAAAACTAAGAATAAGTGGAATATATTTAGATCCACTTTATATTTCATGTATCGGGACAGTGATGTCTTCCTAACAAGCTGTGTGCTGCATCACACGAAGTGAAAGACAGGAACAAGACCAGAAGGCTGCAGGTTATATAGGTCATCCTGGGTTGCTTCACTTCTTCACCACATACCTTGCTTCCTCTCAGGTACAATTTAGAGGGTAGACTGATTGCACAGCTAGCTCTAGGATGTGATTCTAGACACATAAAAAGTCTTAGGTGGCTATATGTGGTGACAGACTCTATATCCCCAGACTGCAAGTTCCACCAGTGTTCCACAGGAAGTAACCAGATTGGGGAGTCTGTAAAAATAGCTAAAAAGCTGGGGAAGGAGCATTTGCTCTGTATTCCTGACATTGTTTCTTCTCTTTTCCTAAGATAATTAAATGAAGCTACATTTACTGAGACATTTTTGGTAACCTAAAATTTAGCAAATTAAAGAATAATACACTATAAGCAGGTAGAGGTAGAAAAGTGCTTCTGCACCCATAGATGTAAGAAAGCTGCTTGCATCTAATCTTCCCTATTAACATAGTATTCAAATTTTCATTAAAAAGAAGGAATCTGGAGTAATAGACCAGGCAGAAAACACAGCCTATCCAGATCCCATTTCCCTTCATACCTGCTCAGCTCATATGCACAGGCCAGATTAGATGAAACCATAAAGAATGAGGATGAGAGTGTGAGAGCAGGATGGTTAAATCACCCATCAACTAGAGAATTTGTATTTCCTGCACCAGGGAAATTCTTTCAGGTGATTTCAAGTATGTTGCACAAATATTTTTATTTATGAGGTTTTATTTTCTCTGAATAGAAAGAGCTACCTGACACCACAAGTGTCCTGTCACTAAGACTGGCAAAAGGCAATTAATTTATAAACTCAGGAATTTTATGCACTACTTTCCTTGCTTTGTTTTTTAATACAGCACAATTCTGATTATGCCTGGTCTGGTAACCAGAAAGGACTTAGAAAAGAGAGGATAAAGTCTAAAGACAGAGACCTTGAAGGTATGGAAGAGATTCCTTTCAAGGCAAACTGTACTTACATAATGTATATTATAAGGAAAAAGGAGATGTTTCTATTGTATTGGGAAATGAAGGGGTAAGTCCTTTAAAAAAAAAATAAATGTATGGGGTGAAAAAAACCCATCCCATTCTAAATAATAGAGATTAATGCAATTCATTAAAACATAAGGTCTGGGAGACTCCAGAGGTCTATTACTATTTTTAACATTAGCTAGCAATAAACAATAACATTATCACTGCTCTAGTTTTCTCATTTTAAATTGACGATTATGAAACTTTCTGCATGGAGGCTGCTTAATTAATTGATATTTGTAGAGCAATTTCAGATCCTTGGAGGAAAAATGCTTGGGGAGAGCTAAGTCTTATGACCACAAATAGCTTGCAAAACCCAAGCTGGTTTCCAAATAATTCTATGCTAATGGAAAAAAAAACCCCTGCCATACTGAAGTAGTCTAATCACTGTCACATATTTGTCTCCCTTCTTTCCCTGCCCTTTAATGCTGCCTATAATAAAATAGATAAAAGATGCAAATAAAGCCAGAGAGGCTGTAGAGTTTTGCATGAGGCAGAGAAATAAAAAGTACTTTTTATAAGGTCAAAGGACTAGGTTTAGAAGAAGAGGGAAAATCAATTAATGAAGGCAGAAAGGAAATAAACAGGTTGTGAATTGAATTTAACATAGACTTGTGGTGTACTTATGCTCTGTACTTCACTAAGGAAGGTGAAGTGGTAGCAGGCAAAGTACAGATTCCTAAGCATGGGAAATAGGACAGGGAAGATAAACTGACTCACTGTTTCTTGAGGATCAAGTGCTTTTCTATTTTACCACAAGTGGAAGCTTCTGAAAAGCAGAAGGTAAAAACAAGTTGAACTGTTTCCCCTGATTTGTGAAACACTGATTCACTCTTTCCACGTAGCAGGAATGTTCCAGCTGTTTTAGGTAACAGCAAGAGGCTAGAATGTTGGTAAAGATGGAGTGTGCACCACCACACTAGCTTCTTGTTTGCTTGGCATTATTAGTTTCTCTTTGGCTAATCTGTAACAACACAGTTTCTTCCTTACCAAATGAGCTGTGACACCAGGTGCAGCTGGTCAGCATGACAGGAAATTGTTGATCTGATGGATTCTCAATGTAGTTGCAGAACTGTGCTGAAAAGCAGTTGGGAGAGAGCTTTTTCTGCAATACAACATGAAGTAGGATCAAATTTGAGAATTTTCTCCATTCATGAGTTTCTAAAGGCATCCTAGAGCAGTGAAGAGCAGCACTCTGATGCCCACAGGACAATACCTGTGAAGCTAAATCCAGCTCTAGCAGCAGCCTCCTTCTTTCTGAAACCTTGAGGAAGTCTGCCAGTTGAACAGATGTTTTTCCTGGAGATACCAGATCTACAGTAGGCATCACTGTGAAATGTAGGAGTTGAAAAAAATGAGTGTTGACACCCTTCCATCCTCAAAATCTTCCCATCTGTTATGGGGTAGCCAGTTTTGATGGACTGCTCTCCTTAAAGAGCCTTCCCTAACCCCATTGTGCAGAAAAATAGGCAGAACTGAACTAGCAGAAAATTTGAAATCAACTGTTAAGGTGTGAACCACATTCCTCTTCCTGAAAGAACAATTGTTGTTGCTTAATGCCTCTAAGTAATCCTTTTCCTCCCACTCTCTAGGAAGGCAGGATCAGGAACAGAGGAACAGGGAACACATTTTGCATCTCTGCCAGGGATGAAGAAACAGAGAGAAGTAATAATTAATATGTATCCCTCCAGCACTGTAGCTTCTCATCTGTGTTGATCAACTATTTTGGATGTTGTATCAGATATAATACTGATTATCTGCCTGTAAAGGTTAAATATAGGTCACATATTCTTTGCCCCTTTAAGCTTTTTTAAGGGTTAATAATTGCAGCAGCCCTTTCTTGGCTCCATGGCAGTGCAGACTATTGTGCTACCCTGCTCCTGGGACTATCTTCTCCTCTGTCTGTGAAATCCAGATTCCTTTCTCATACAGGTTCTTCATTTTGGTTTACCTTGACTTCAATCTCCCAGACTCTTTGTACTCCTGTATTTAAGCTTCTCTCTCTATTGCCTTCTCCTTGCTTTGTTTTTGTCATCCCTGTAAAATTCTGGCCATTTCTCTTGAGAGAATATGATGGCATCAACTTGTTTATGCTGCGATTGTTCCTCTTCTCATCTTTTGATTTCTTTCTATATTATTTGAATCAGAAGTTCCTTGCAGCAAAGACTCTCTGTTCATCTGTGCTGAGTATGGTAGGGATGTATCTTCTCTCATCACTTTTCACTTTTGTAATAAAACTTACTAATTCTTCAGTGAGATGTTTGGGCGAGAAAGGATTGGAGCCTGAAGTGACAAGAACTATCTTCTTATATACATGGATACATTCAGGATCAGATTCAAGAGTTGAGGCCAAATTTCTTTTTCTTTAAATTGCCTTCATCTAGTTTAAATGCAGCACAATCACATGACACTCTTAATCCCAAAAGCATATATAGGATTTATGCAGAAGCCTGCTTGTTGTGCCAGTATATCTCTGAAATAATCCTACTAATATCAACTGAGCTAAAATTTAACAAAACTAGACCAAGGACTTTATGTGCAAAAATAATTAACCATAAATTTGCACTGGGATATTTACAGTTCTGTGGAAGCCTCATTATAATACTTGGCAACAGTCAAAAAAGCAACAAAATGTTAGAATGCATTGGAAAAGTAATGAAGAAAGAATCAGAACATATCATTATGCCATTGTTTAAATCTATGACTTGCCCACATCCTGAATACCAATGAGCCCATCTTGAAAAGAAGCCATTTAGTCCTTCAAACAGTAGAAAGTTATGGCATGAGGATGCTTAGAAACACCAAAAAATGTTATTCAAGGAACATCAATAAAGTGAAGATGAGTCAGTTTGAAGAAGAAAGGGCTGAAAGGAAAACATGGCAGAGGAATCCGCAAATAATGAGTGCTGTTATTTATTTATTTTTTTTATTTCAGAAGAATGAAGGAAAATCTAATAACGTAACAACAGGTTCTTTTTCATCTAATGACTAATAAGACCATGGGTCTGAATGCTGGAGAATAAGTGGGATGTCAAAAAATTGGTTTACATGGGGTCAAAAATGAGGTGGCGCATTTATAGGAGGAAAAATTAACAAGGACAGAGCACCACAGAAAACCATTAGATGTGCTAACAGAGTGATCTTTTCAACTCAGAATGTCCCTAAAAACATCAGGCAGTGAGAATCTAGGACTGCAGGATCAACTACTCTGCCTCTGCTATTTTACATGTTCACTAGGCATCTGCTGTTGGGCATTATGAGAAATAAGATTGTTCTAGATATACTTTGGTCTTGCCAAATGTTCCTTATTTTTAGAACTAAAGTTGTATTCCAAGAAAAGAAAAAAAAGTTTCCAGCTGAAACAGAGGCAAACTGTAGACAGTTAATTTCAGCTGAAAAATAGGTCTCCAGTCCTCCACTTTAATATGTAAGATTTAAAGGTACAGGCCAGTAAATGTGTTTGAGGGTGAATATGGCTAAAATATATAGTATTTCAATATTAATACATATTTTTTCATGCGAGGAGGAAAGAAACCCATAATACTTCCAGAACTAATAAATATGTCTCTCACTTTTACACCTTTCTATATATCCATCCATAAATGGATTTACCTTCTCTCTTTTTTTCTCCTTCCCCCAGCCCATGCCATACAGGCTGAAAGGATTCATTTGAGAGGGCTCGGTAAGATGCTGCACTCAAACCCCTGTAGATCAACAGGCAGATAGAATCACCTACAGCTGGAAGAGAAAGATCAAATTACTCCATAGATTAATGTTCCAACACTAAAGCTCTTCCAGAGAAGCTGTTTTGTCTTTATGCAACCCTCGACACTGTTGCTGTCTGATTCCCACTAGAGCACTGAGACCAACATCTACCTCATGAGGTTTGTTTGCTCATTCATCTTCCACCAGGGAGAAACCTGTATGTGCAATGTCATGTCTTGTTAGGAAGAAGACGACTTGGGATTTTCTATAGGTGCAGAGGACTTTTTTTAGGTAAACTCACACTTCATCTAACCTGGGGTTGTTTAGCTTGGAGAAAAGGAGGCTTGGAGACCTTCTTGCCTACCTTCAGGTACAAGTACGTGAAAGGAGATTGTAGTAAGGTGAAGGTCAGTCTCTTCCACATAATAAATAACAAGACAAAACAGCCTCAAGTTGTACCAGGGGAGGTTTAAGTTGAATATTTGGAAAACTCTCTTCACTGAAAGGTTTGTCAATAACTGGAACAGGATTCCCAGAGAAATGGTCAATTCACACCTGGAAGTATGACTTAAAAGATTTATAGATTTTGTGCTTAGTGGCATGGTGGACATAGAAGTGCTGGGTTAATGGTTGGACTCAATGATCTTAAAGGTCTTTTCCAACATAAATTATTCTATTTTTCTATGAAGTCAGGTATTTATGATGGCATGGGTATTCAGAAGATCAAGGAACAATCCAGACTATGTACTCAGAAGAGCTGTCATACCTAGGTACCTACATCAAGAGGATAAAGATTATGATTTGTACGCTTTTGAAACCTTCTTTCATATCTCCCTTAATTATAGAAATCAAGCACATACTTCAGGAAGATTAGTTCACAAATCAGTGTAAATGTATATGAAAAAAACACCTGAATTAGGTGAACTAGATGATGTATTTCGTCCCTGGCACAAAGGTGGGCTGAAGGTGTTCGGTTTAGGTCCTGTATCTAGCTTAAAGACATAAAGCTTTGTGTTGCTGCTTGTTGCCATTCATTTCACATCTTTAACATTAAATATGCAGGTGATAATGGGAAAATCCCTTGCCTCTGACTTTAATCGGGAAATAGAAAAGCTTGGAGCCAAGGGGAAGGGAAATGAGTGGGAGATCTGACATAGATGAAGTAAAGGGAGTGGGTGATGTTTAACTTTCTTTTCTTAGTCTTCATAAAAAAAAAAAAAAAAAAAAAAAGGAAAAGACAGTAGCTAAGCTGCTACATTAAATTCTGAGGGGGATTCTGAGTTTGAGGATTTTCATTAGTGCATTGCTTTGGATCTAAAACAGGCTGTGGGTGTTTCCTAATTTAAGCCTGAAAATTCCTCTGGGCCTTCCATGTTTTGCTTTAAAAAATATCCCATCATTTCTTGCCTGTACAAAATTCATCCGAATTTAGCAACTTCAGAGCCTTGCATCCCCCCAGCAAGTGTTGGCTATTATCCTCCTACAGGTTTTAGTCTGGGACCATTATGTGTTAAACAACTTGTTTGTGATGCTGTTGTTCAGAACATATTCAACCTGTCAATAGCAGGTTGTCAAGAGACCTGTGATTTCTTCTATCTGCTGACAGCAAAGACAGAAAAAGTTAGGCAACACTTAGTAACAAGTGTGAATCTGTGTCCTGATCTAACCACTGTGATAAGGACTGGTTTAACTATGGCAGGTGGTCTGAGAATAGGCCTGGCCAGGGTCATGTAGATATGAAGAGGAGACTCAGTGGTTAGCTTTATCCTCTAGACTGGTACTTAGATGGGAAAAGGAGCATTAGCAAATAACTCTGCTTTTTCTGTAGTGCTATCCACTTCACTCCTTCCCCATGGAGAGAAGATAGGATGCTCCATGGGAAGGTTGATTGTGTTGTCTGCTTTCCAAGTAGCATCTGTCTCTGAATTACTTGAGTAGCCAGCCACAGAATGTATGAGACAAGAGATTATGTTTATGTACACTTGGTAGTGAAGAGGAAAAGAGTCTGGTCAGCCTGCTTGGCTTCACTGATGAAAATAAGTACTGAAGTCACTTCTCTGAGGCAAACCATGTGGTTCTATATCAATGGCTTCTGTTCCCATTCTTTCAGAGCTGCCTCATCACCAAAGCATGGTCAAAAAATGATCATTTCTGCAGCATAAGCAAGTCAGTGCATAGATGCCTTCTGTTTACTGTCTTCAAAAAAGGATGTCTTTTATTATCAAGCCAGTAAACCAAAATGGACTCAGAGAAGCCTGTTGCTGAAGCATGATGCTGAAATCCTGAACAGTATATGGATTGGTAGCAGGGTCATCTATTGTGCCAACAGAGCTTCTGTTCATGCTCATTAAGTTTATATGCTGAGCACTTTCATTAATGCACAGGATCAGCTATTGTTACTATGCTGTGATCTGTTTACAAGAGTAAATGACTTGATTAGATTACATATTTTATTTCTGTTATCAAAAACAATGGCCCATGGAATAGAGTACTGACCTTGACCCTTCCATCTTGAAAATATATCTCTATTTGAATAGTAGGAGTGAAAAAAAAATAATCTTATGTTCAGTAACTTTGAAATTAAACAAAATCTCAACATACCTGCTGGTCTCAGTCTTGCATTTTGGGGTGATAGATGCACCACAGGATCTGCATTTTCCCTGGAATTAGCCCTTAGCTCTCTTGAGAACAACTTGAGTATTTTTCAAGGTGCTCTTGTACCAGAAAGCTGCAGGAAGAATGTCCACATGAAGGTATTTTGTGTCTGGTTCTGCAATCCCAATCTTCTACCTGCTTTCAGTGTAGTTATTTACTGCATAGAGAACACATTGTTACAGGAAAATTACTGTATGAACTCAATCACAGCTTAAGCTGTCTTCCAACAAAACATGGTTATAAGAGCAGATCTCCCTCCTTAAATTGTTAGTACTGCTTTCCTTCTATGTTTGGCCTTGTTCCATCTGCCACTATGAATTCGGATGCTTTTGCTACCACTTCAGTCAGGAATGTGATAACACAACCACTATCTAGAGCCTATTTAAACTTCCTTGGTACCCTATAGTGAGAGAGGAGATGCCTTTTCTTGCTATGCCCTTGCCATCTCCATGGGCACAAGGTAGAGGTAAAAGACCTGGTCCACAGACCCCTTTACTATTTTACTATTCCTCCTCTTTCCTTTTCTATTTCTTTTTATATCTTGACCCTGACCCACTTTTAGGGTTGGTAGTAGATCTCTCCCTTTGAGGAAACCTTTCCAGACCAGCATGCTTTGCGAGCAGATCCCTTCTAATTACATTTCTCACAGGATAACCATCCTGAAGGAGTTGCATAATCCTCCCTTGTGCTGTCCTGCTGATGAGCTGCAAATTGACACTGTGTAAAAATAGTCAAAGCTTGGCCTCCTTTCTTCTTTTGAGACTGTTTTAGAGAGCTTCTCTTCAGAGCATCACTTACAGATTTCGCTATTTGCATATGGTGTGACTACCTTTAATTCTGCTTTATTCATGTCTCTCTTTTTTCTTTTTCATGTCTATAGTATTATCTCTGGGCTTTACTGTTTTTCAGTGTACAGAAAAGCTTGTGTGGCCTATGAAGAGGAAAGGAGTCTGCATTTGTGTAAGGTTCCATTATTCCAATTCAGTTCCTAATTACTGCAGGTTTATCTTTTTAGTAAAAACCTTTATAAAGGACCAGGACAGGAAAGGAGAGTTTGGCTTAATCATAATTTTAAATATACTTTAATTATTGTTCAGAATTGGGATGGAGTCAAAGAATAAGGATCAGTTTGCTTTCTTGAATCGGACTTTCTTTGAGTCTTTACTCGGTGGAGTAAAGAGGAAGAAAACGTTTAATAGCAAAGGTAAAATTTTAAGGAAGAGTTTAAGGAATAGAGAGTATGGTACTGGTACTTAGCATGGTTAAAACTTTTTCTCTTTGGTGCAGACTTTTAGGAGTGGGTGTTCAGAATGAATGTCCAAAATATTCTAAAAACCCATCAGTATCTGGTCAGCAGATTTACCATTTGTTAGCTATATTCATGGAGACAATTAACACATCTCAGCAAAAAAGTCTGCTGATACCACTTGAGAATGATGTTGAGCTCATAACTGGTGTGGAAGCCATCAGAAGTGAATGAACAAAACCTGATCAGCTGAAACTAGTAAATAAAAGGATGACAACATCTATCCATTTTCCTGAAGGACTTAATGTAACACTGAGATCAGGTGAATGAAATACAAATGGAAAGACTGAAAGACTCTACTTCCTGAGATAATGGGATGGTCTATGGTACCACCAGGCTTGTATTGTTCTGGGAGGCATAATCACTAGACCAACAGAAGAATAATGAACTGGTTTCTATCATGTCTCCCAGGCCTGAGATAGGCCATAATCCTCACTTACAATGTAAGACTTGTGCTCTTGTTTCTTCCTTTATTGGTATTTTCTTATTTGACCCTTCCCTGTCTTTGATTTACTTACTATCTTTGTTTCTTGACAGTTATTATGTTTTGTAGGAAACTATGTCACCAAAACAAACAATTTGCAGTGATTTACACAATCAGGTACAGATTTAATACTTCTCAAAGGGGATCAGACCTAACTTGTTGGTCAATGTTGTACTGAAATAATCACTAAAACATGACATTGCAGTCACACCATTGAAGAAGGTGTGGGGTGGGCTGCCCTCCTCTGGAGTGGAGCAGGATGAAGGCAAAATATAACATCCTTTCTCTATTTCTCTGTGACTGTTTTGTAGTTTTCTTTCAGGAAACTAGGATGACTCTGAGTTCAAGTAAACATGAAGACTCTAGCCCTCCTTAACTTCTTCCTTATTTTTCTCCAAAGAGCAGTTTAGGGAATGTCATGTCAGTTAGAGGGGAGAAAGAGAACCACACTTAATATTTTACATTTCAAACATCCCTCTTGATTTTTTGTCTGCCCTAGTTTTTAGTAAAAGATGCAAGATTTTTAATAGTAGTTATTTATTCATGGATTAAAAAAGCTTCTATAAATAATCAGAACTCCAAGCCATTTATGTGATCAATATTAATGTAACAAAGATAGAAACTAATATTTTGAATAGAAATTCCAGTTGTGCAGATCCTCAGATTCCTTCAACTCCAGTTGTGTGCTTCTGTTGAGTATGTGGGAATACAAAAAAACAGACATATTTGTGTTAACAGGCAATTGCATGAGTAATTATCTATGTCTTACACACTTCTGAAATGCTGCATCTGTGGAGAAGGGTACACAGTCCATGCAGAAATAGCAGGCATGTCTGTTGATATTTGTCCTCAGTCCTCCTGAAGGTTGGATTTCATCTTTAAATTTTCATGAGTCTTTTCTGTATCTTTCAGAGGGAGCTATTTCTTCTCTAATCAGCCATATCCTTCAAGTTGTCTCTTCAATGTTGAGAATAGAAAATGAGGGATTTATTTCTGTACTAAAGGAGAATTTTGAGTGCTATGTCTCTATGCTCCTCAGAGCATTACCCATAGGTGTGCAACAAGAGTACATGCCCACCCTCCCCTGATTCTTGTGATGACCTGAAGAATAAGGGAGGTTTATTGATGAGAAAGCAGTTTGGAGGAAGAGATAGGAACAAGACTGATCTGATATCAATAGCACTACAAGAGCTTTAGCAAAGGAGCAGGAACAGAAAGAATACAGAAATGAGAGAGTGAACTTCTTAAATATCATATTTCACAGTTCTTTATTGCTCTATACTCCTTGTTCTATATATATTGGGGAAAGAAACTATAGAAAAACTGCAAGTACAGTGATAAATAATTCTCTGTGGTGCAAATGAGTTCATAAAAACTCAACTTTCACTTGTGTTTTATCATCCTTTCACCAGGCACCCGTGGTGTGCTATGTATAGCTCTGTAATTCACAGTAGACTGTCAATTATCCTATAGGGCATTTCCTGGCTGTTGGTTGGAGGGCAATGGAACATCCCAGCTGAATGGCAGCATTTGCTGTAACGTTATGGCACACTTGCAAATGCGATTTCATTGCAGGGTGCCTACGGCTGGGATGGAAATATTAAGATAAGAGGGCACCAACAGCTTTTCTGCCTTCCTGCTTTGTGCCAAAAAAAGAGCTAAAATGAGTGGAGGAAAAAAATTCAATTCAATAAGCAACACTTGCTTCAGTTACATTTTTGCTCTTCTGTTTTGCTAGGAATATGAAAATCTGAGACATAGCCAGGATATAATGCTGAAGAGATACAAAGTTTTACAGATTTCAGAGCATTGCTCTGAATAAAAAAAAATAAATAGATGAAGAAAATAAATAGATGAAGGCATGTTTTCTTCTGTCCGTCTCAGTGAAAATATGTAATTTTTAAGATGCATCTTTTAAAACTCATGCAATGTAAGGATTATCAAGCTTCAAATCTTAGTTTTAATTTGCTTTTCCCTACACTGAAACTCAAAAAAACATTCCTACTTTAATAGAGAGCAATCTGTCATTCCTCTACTGTCTGACCCAGACCTAAATCTTGACACATCCATCAAAAACATGCAAATGCTTTTGAGGCCTCACAGGCCCTAGTCTGTATATCTGCACTGCAGCCTTTGTTCCTGGAGATAACTTGTGATAGTAAAAAAAATAAAAAAGGAAGTTAAAAAACATAGTGATCACGATCCCTCTTTTTCCCTACTCTGTAATGGTGATTTACAAATTTGCCTATTCATACTGAGTTTATCAGCAGCATATTTATACTCACTCAATAATGAATGTGTCATACAAATCTTATAAAAAAGACAACTAATCTCTTCATTTAATGATTTCACATTAACAGCTACTTTTTGAGATTGGGTTGTTATCTAATCTATTTAAACTGGGATTTATTAATATTGTATAGTTCTAATATTTTCATCAGATTGTTCTGTGCTAACTCAAATGCCTTGCAGAAATCTAAGCACATTATATCTCTACTGACTCCTTTATCAGCTGAACTTGTAGTGTCCTGAAGGATGTAATCAGGCTTATGTGACATGATCTATTTTTCAAGAGACACTGTTGAGAGGCAGTACTTATATCCTTGTTTCTTATTTCTCTCTAAGATAAATGAATGCTCAGTCATGTTTTCCATTAATTTATTGAGAATTACAGAAAGTTTTTTGTTACTTGGGTTATTCCTGCTCACTTTCTGAATATTAGGATGTTAATGTTTCTCCATCCCTCTAGACTGTGCCAGTACTAGGTGTACTGAAAATAAACAGCAGCTGTCCATAATGCCCTAAGCCTTTTTTTTTTTTTTTACCTCTGGTGCAAGCTGTTTCAGTTTGCTAAGAAATTTCTTTCTTATGGTTATGGTGTAATATCTTGTTGAGTTACTTTTGGATTGGAAAATACTTTATCATGTTACAGTAGTAAGTGTAGATCATGCTGCTTCTTTCAAAATAAAGAACAGAATAAGTTTTTTTAAACACATTTGGCTTCTCTGCGTCATTGAGTATTTTCCTGCTTCCCTACTTTTGTTAATGTTTCCTTTATACCTAATATATTTCACTGGTTTTTAGGCCTGCAAGCCATTCTTTTTAACCAGAGATTTTTTTGGTCAATTTCCTGCATTTTTGAAGAAACACAAATTAAGTATTACCCTTTTCCTTTATATGAGTATGTGTCAAATAGACAGAGAGCTTGTAATATCAGTACTTCTATTTCTATTTCCATCTAACTTATTTGCAGTAATAAATCCAGCTGTTCACTTTACTGTGCTCTAAAACTGGCATTGGCCAAAGGTGTTTTTTTATCAGAACAGTGATATCAATCCTTTTTGACTATCAGAAAACTTCTTTTAAGTGACTTTCTCCTGACTTTTATTCACATTGTCTTCCTAGACATATACAGCCCTGCTGATAGGCATTTTGCAGGCTTTGGTAACAGTATTTTATACTTGCTAGTCATGTGGTTTGAGGAAGGCTCACTGTTGTGTTACTGGTTTCTTGCTGTTAGGCACCTTTTATCTGTCTGGAATGTGGATTTGTACACAACTCTGTTCTACAGCAATATGAGGGAAAATTAATTTTAATAATCTCTTACCAAATGGGATGTTTCTACACAGACACGGAATCCTGGCTCTGGTAGAGATGCTGTTGAAATATTTCCTAAATAGTCTAATACTTTTGTTCAATTGACTTCTGAATGGGGTCTGACTGTTAAAAATATTTTATTATTCTCTATGGTCACTGTTTGGGCATGTTACATTTTGGCCATCCCAAATTCTCTATCTTTTTGTATCCATTAGTATTTCAGGATTGCCTCCATATCTGATTGGATACAGCAACCAAAGCACTGCAAATAGCTTCCAGATGTGGAAGAGTAGATACTATAGCTTCTTTAAGTTAAAAAACTCACATTCAGGCTGTGGACAGAGCTTAGTTTCCATATCCAAAACTTGGAGGCAGATACTTGCCTTCTCTGTGTTTCTCTGCCAATATTTCTGCATAAATGAAAGCAGACTTGATTACAGAAGCTGCTTGACAGTGAGCTATTTTTTTTATGTTTATGAAAGCTGCTTCTGTCAATAAGAGAAACTCTCCCCTTTTAAAGAGGAAAGCTTTTTTTTTTTTTAAAAAAAACCCAACAAATTTAAAGTTAAAAGCAAATTTTAATTGAGAGAGAAGTTCACATGCAAAATGCAGAAAGTAGCAGTCCAGTCACCACAAAAGTAGAAAACAGTTTGTAAAGTGTAGTCAATTAAAAATTGCCTTGGGTCTTAAAGTGATATAAGTTTTATGCTGGCATTAAATGGGAAATCTTGTAACTGCAGAGAAGTGTTCCCATATCCACTGAGTTTAAAACTATTAATACTGTTACATATGCTGAAGGTTTAAGATTTGATTAAGACTACCATGAAATATTGGTTTTGGATGTTCATGCTTTCACTCTGTGAAGACTGAGCTTAAGCTGGAGCTCTGGAATATTTTTAATGTCCCCTGTCCACCTCTTTTTCTGATTCAGCTGAAATACACAGGTCTGGTGTCATTCTTTGTTCCTTCGAGTTTCATAAATATAGCTAGAGGTGCCCCTTTTGCTCTGAGGATGCCTGTCCTATGAATTTAAATAACCAACATTACAGGCAGATTGTCCAAAGACACACTCACCTTGGACCACTCCCATCCCACAGAGGACTAGGCATCTGCTGTGGCTGAAATTGGATGGAAGTGATCCAGAACTTCAGGTTACCCAAACCAGAGACATAGTCAATTAGCAATAGCAATTCAGCTACTTTTGTTGCGTCAGTGTGTATTGAGACAATTTCATCAGAGGAACATCATGTCAAGACCTTTCTGGCTTTGCAGTGTTCCAGAATTTGATTCGATGGTGTGCTGGTTATCCAGCTCCTCAAGCTTTATCATCATCTATTTCATATTTAGACAGGCTGCCTTTGCAACTCCTTCATCCCAAGTCAAGACTCCTTTTATTTACAGCAGTGGTCAAGCTGATTTGAATCCTGAGATAAGAATAAATATATTTAGGAAAAACCTGCATGGGAACAGATTTTTCCGTATTAATGAAGATATTAATTATTTGTAATACAGAGCAGTGGAACCCTCATTGTAACCAGGGTTAAAGTCTCCTTGTAAAATGCATTACACGGACATGCAAGGGATACAGGATATAGAAGGCTCAGGCATATATGCACACGGAGGAGAAGTGGAAGGATTAAAGATCAATTAGAAAGAAAAAATACAAAACATAGGCAAAGAATTCTGCAAGTTGATGAGTACTTGATGTTTGTCCTTCAGTTACGTTTTGAGGGTGATAACTGGGGAAGGGTATATAGCTGTGTCAATTAAGGCAAGGGAAGGAGACAGTGAAAATACATTGATGATCAGATGAAATGCAGATAAAATAGAGCATTTTTGTGATGTTATTCAAGGAACTGAGTGGCAAGATGAGGGCTTGGCACATACGTGCTTTGGAGAAGTTTGTGCAGTGAAGCTATTTGTGAAGAGACAGTAGAATCTAATTTGTTTGAACTCTCCCATCTGTGGTGTAATTGCCTTATTGCCAGTGGGATTTATATGAGTAAATGAACAGTAGAAAGAGGAAGAATACTAATAGTAGGGTTTTATTTTAGATAAGACTATCTTTGTTCATCTGTGTAAACCATATCAAAATAAGTCAATTAGAACCTATTTTATATAGGATTATCTCTTTTCAGCTGTGAAAATTATATTAAAAAACAAAACTTCTACTAGAGAGGAAAAAACAGCCTCATAAAAGAATCTTATTGCTCTCTAATTAAAAATAATAAAAAACCACTAATGTCAATTCTAAGATGCATCTTCAACAGAATAAAAATAAAGTTGGAAGCTGACATCTTTCTTTTACAAATAGTTCCTCTAGAAACTCTAGTTTGACAAGCTTCCAAACTGACATATTCTATTTATACATAAAGCCATTGCAATTTTTTTTCCCCCAGCTGATATTTGGTAACAAGACACTTAGCAGATTGTATGCCAAGTTGTATCATTTCTTTTGTGATATTCAAGTGTACTTTTTAAACCTCTTTCCTATTAAAAACCATGATTCTTGTTCTATAATGGCTTACCACAGTGGTTGCAGAGACACTCCTTCATCTTCACAAACCATGTCAACTAATAAATCATGCAGACAGTTATGGTAGGCAAAGTGAATATAATGTTGTAGTCAGTATTTGACCATTTCACATAGATTGAAACCCTTGGAATATGCCTTGTGGACAGATTGATATCCTGACATGCTTCACCTACACATAATGCCTGACTGTGTTGTCCTAAAGCTGGTCTTCAGTAAAGCAGCAGAGTAGACAGGGTTGAAATTAAAGGTTCTTTTTTTATAACAGTGCTCCCATTGTGAATAGAACTGATAAAAGTAGATAAGGCATTGGAACAGGAAAAATTTCATCCAATTCAACTGTGTATGTCTGTTTCTTTAGCTTCAGTCCACTTTCTGCATGTGGCAGATGTGTATGTTGTTGTAGAATTATAGAGTTGGTTGGTTGGTATAGACCTTTAAGATCAACAAGTCCCAACCCTTAACACAGTACTTTCAGGTCCCATTAAACCATGACCCTTAGCACCACTTCTACACTTCTTTTAAATACCTCCAGGAATGGGGACTCTACCACTTCCATGGATAGGTTATTCCAGGTCTTGAGAACCCTTTCAGGGAAAATTTTTTTCCAAATATCCTACTTAAACCTCTCCTGGTACAATTTAAGTCTATTTCCAATTCTCACTTCGGAGAAAAGACCAACCTCGACTTCTTTACTTTTAAGTTGGAAAGAGCAAGAAGGTGTCTCTTGATTCTCCTTTTCCCCTGGCAAAACAACTCAGTTCCCTCAGATACTACTCATAACATTTGACCCTTCACCATCTTTGTTTCCCTCCTTTGGACACACTCCAGCATCTCAATGACCTTTATTTTAGTGAGAAGCCCAAAAGTGAACCCAATATTTGAGATGCAGCCTCACCAATGCCCAGTACAGGAGGCAATCCCCTAATCCTGTTGGCCACACTATTTCTGATTCAGGCCAGGATGCCTTTGGCCTTCTTGGCCACGTGGGCACACTGCTGGCTCACATTCAGCTGCCTGTCAAACAATACCGTCAAGTTTTTTTCTGCTGGGCAGCTTTCCAGCCACTCTTCCCCAAGACTGCATTTACCTGCAGCTGTTGTCACTCAAGTGCAGCACCTGGCACTTGGCCTTGTTGAAGCTTATGTCATTGGCCTGAGCCCATCAATACAGCCTGTCCAGATCCCTCTGCAGAACCTCCTTTCCCTCAAGCAGATCAACACACCTGCCTAACCTGGTGTCATATGAAAAACTTGCTAAGGGTGCCCTCTATCCCCTCAAAGAGGTCATTAATAAAGATATTAAACAGAGTAGACCCCAATACTGAGACATGGGGAATACCAACTGTGATTGGATAGCAACTGGATTTAATGCCATTCACCAACCCTCTCTGGGCCAATCCATTCAGACAGTTTCTTATCCAGCAAAGATGGATGATGATCATGGTGTACACTGAATAACTTAGTGGTGGCTGTGTAGTTGACTAAGATGAGATGAAATTTCTTCAGCATGTTGTGATCTAGCAGAAAATGAAGTATAGCAGGATTTTTATCCTTGTTCTAAGTGGATATGGAGACAGACTGAACTATCCCTAGCAATACTTCTGAGGAAAGCTTATATACTGAAAAATTTCTAATCTGCTGTCATTACATTAAACAACTTATAACATCACTCACTTGAATGATCCATTCTGACAGAGTATTTTACAGATATTGTGTGGGGTTTTCTGTTTTTTATTAGACTCCTGATAAGATACAGACCATTACATACCTGTGGGTAAAACAGACATCAAGAGGAAAAGCAGAGCCTCACAAAGATTAGATACTAGTGGAGACCACAGGATAATATTCTTCTATTTACTTCTGCTGTTCAATTAATGCTTATTTCACAAGGGAATAAATCTTACAATATTTACCACATGACTGTGGTAAATAGAAGAGGGTTGATCCATTTGCTTTCATTTTGATAGATACTACCAGTGGTGTCTTAAGCTGTTCACATGGGGCTAGCAGAGTCCATGGGAGACAAACACTCCTCTGGACCAGATATGAGAGAGTACAAATACCCTAGGGCTGCTCAAATGTCTTTAAATTCTTCAATGTATCTGTGGTGTCAGTACAATTTCTTACTATAGTTTCTCAATGTATTAATACTACTGAGATCAAATCAGAATTTTTTAGCAAGCTCTATTCTTGCTGTATCCAAGTACTAGCATATTAGATGCTGATATTAAAACCAAATCCGCAGCCATCAAGTCAAAGTAGAAATTGAAATCCTAACTGACTCAAGTCCCACCAAGACAGGTTAATTTGAACAGACTGGCAGTCATTAACATTCATTTCCTGCTGTTGCAGGTATTATCAGGACCCAGTAATAAATCTGTCTTAATCAAAATCTTCCTGGAAAATGGACAATGGGCTCTGATGAGTAATATCCTGGCTGCAAACAACTTCATGGGAGATTTTGCTACGTATTGTTTAGGAAATTAATTTATTTCATAGTCCTGCACTGAACTCACATCCGTCCATGTTGCTACTAAAATAATAAAAACAGAAAAAAAAAATCTAATGAAGCAATAGCAACATTACATCATGCTTAAACCAAAATGTTCTTTCTGAGGGTTTTTGTAGGGGCACAGCTTCTATGATGAAGGAAAGTTTGTCCAGAGCTTTTGTCCTATGCTCTGTACAGATTTAAAGGACTGTAAAAGGTGGTTAGGGGGGAAGTCAGTAAGAAACAGTAAACTGACAGTTCTCAATGTTGCTTGCCATACATCTTCCAGGAGATAAATACAAGAGGATATTCTGGTATAAAATAGTCTGGTGTCTCTTTCAGGCCATATGTTCAAGTAGCATATAGGGCTGGTGTCTTCACAACTGTTTTTTCTGCTAAATCTTGTGTTTGATAAAAAAAAAAATTATAGGAGAGACTGAATATTAAGTCTAAGCATTATAAGTATCTCCATTGTATGAGGAGTTGCTGGACTGGCTTTAAGTTTAGAAAGAAAACAAGCAAACAAAAAAAAGTTAAAATGTAGACAACAACCATTTTGCACAATCTTAGCTATTTGAAGAGACAGGACTTGCTGTATAATTATCACCAATGTTTTCACTGAAACTCTTAGACTGTGAATCTGCTTGCAGTTTTTCAACTGAAACATTCCCCTGCTGAGAATTGTGAAGCTTCATTTCCTTTATTTTCAAGGGACAGGATGTCACTCTAGGTAGGGGAACCTAGTTCCAAAGGAACTCCAAAAAAGTGCATTTAAAAAACTGTGTCATGACAACAGTGTTTTTACAGTTCTCACCAAAAAAATTATAAATATATATATATATACACACATATTCTTTCTTTTCAAAAATTCATTTTGCGAACATGACTGATGGTTTGAATGGTTTTTTTTCTCTTTCAGGATGAGGAAAATTAATTACTACAGTGTTTTGAGTCAAAGCATGTAATTTTTTTTCTATTAAATATCTCACTATCAGTTTAATAGAGATGTCCAGTTCATTATTTTATGCTACAGAGTGGATTTCAGGAGCAAAATAATATTTTTGACCACAGCAGTTGCCTATGTATTAGTGCTAAATACTGCTGGGGTTTTTTGTGTTGCAAATTTGAAGGGAAAATGGTGAATACACCATTTGAGATTACTGACATACATGAGAAGAGATGTCTTTGTATTTTTTATAATGAAGTCATTTATTTATTGTAAGGTCAGGAAGTCTTTTCTATGGCTGACATGATAATCGGGATTCTGAAACCTGGTTTAATTATTCAGGTATCCCAAGCTGTGACAACTGGAACAGATCATTCAGACATGGATTCACCCTCACTTCAGCATCTGAGGTGCCTGTGCTGGCAGACTAATTATTCTGTCCATCCCTCTAGTCAACAGTGAGAGACAGAGATTCAGAAGGTGGCTGAATACAACCAAGATATGATTTTGGGATGTACCTGCCTCTCCCTGTTGACTAAAGAGGGACTTCCACTGGTTAAGCAAATCAAATCTAGCTCTTTCTATCATGATTTCCTACTTGCAGAAGGAAAGCATTTCCATTTCTTCATGGGTTCTGTAGGTATA
>JAOEGS010019885.1:26067-51522 GCA_025447755.1 Corythornis vintsioides
CACTGAACAGTCCACCCATCAAATCCATATCTCTCCAACTTGGTGAGTAGGATGTTGTGGGGGACCATGTCAAAAGCTTTGCAGAATTCCAGATAGATCACATCAACAGGTCATCCTTTGTCCTCGTGTAATTTTGTCCTTGTAATTTTTATGTCCTCATAGTGCTGAGGTGCTGAGGATGCAATAGCCTCCACATTTGCATTTCAGTGTTTTGCTTTGGTATAGATCCAGCCTGGTCCTGGCACTTCACATGATTGGAGCATGTTAGCAGTATCTTGGCATTGCATTTTCTTGTTCAGTTTCAGACAGAAAAAAAAAAAAAAATCCCCTTGGGTGCTCTTATACCCTTTTGCAGTGCAGGATAACCAAAATGCTGTGCCTTCCCAGAAGCCTTCCTAGCACACCTTCTTCCTGAGAGAGGAGTCAAAACTAAAATGAAGCCTTGTTCCTCTATGCCAACACTGCAGTATTCGGGCTATTTTTTAACTAGTGGGAAGCAAAATTTGACAGTTTATTCCTCTCCTTAGAGACATCTGAGTATGCTGTGGTGAAGCTGTATTTGCTATTGAAACCCCTGTAGTTGTCATAAGGCTCTTATTCTCATTAAAATAGGTGCTGCAGCTTATTGGAAAAGACTCTGGATGCATACACTCCAGGCAAGGATGTGCCCAGTTCAGATGGTATTTGTCATGACAGTTGTGCAAAGAATCACAGTGAGGGGAAAAAAAAACTGCATCAGAAGATAGATGAGAAAGTCACCTTTCAAGACAGAATCGTGCAATTTGGTTTTATGTAAGAATCATTCTATACATCTCTGTTCTTATTACAAATGAGAGCCTTTTGGGGAAAAAAAGGGGAGTTTGATAAGCAGCTTGTGCTGTTCATGCCACATTTGCAGAAACTTTAGCATAGTAAAGAATATACTATTCCTTCCATATTTTCAGATCACATTCAAATTTTACTGAGGAAACAGTCCTGTGCTGAGTCAGAAATAGATGCCACTAGTTGTGTTGCAAGCTGGTGAAATAACACTTTCTGACACGAGTTGCTGTACTAAGAGAAAGAGGCACACTTTATGCAGCTAGGGAGAAAAAAGTTGCTCACCAATTAATTTAATGAAATCAAAGGTATGTGGAATAGTGGCTATGATGCTTAACTTCATGGGATACGATCCTCCTGCTGGCAAGCACCCTGTGAACTGGTGATCTCAGACCCCAGCAGCAACAGGCAGTAACTACACATAATTTGGACAGTCCTTATCATCAGTGGTGGGGGACACTTCATGATGTGATTTATCATATCCAAAGAATAAAGGGACTCATGCTCCAGAAGCACCTGTTTTCCACTGCTGGCCCCAGGAGAAGGGTAAATGTCCATTTTAAAACAGATGCCCTGCATTTAGAGAGGTAGTTTTAGAGCAGATTGCCCCCACACCCAGAGGCAAGGGAGTGTATGCACTGTACAATCCCAGAAGAATCATCTAACACTTGTCTTTGGTGCTAATTTGTGAAGCCTCTTATTTTGCTGTTTGTTTGTTTGATGAGGCTCATTAGAGGCTAGTTGAAGGCTGCCAGCTCCTTCCGTACAGACTGCTGAGCAGGCTTTCAGCTGTGCTGGAGAGGCTGATTTCAGCCAGCACTCTGCACACACCCAGGCCGGATGTTTTCTTCCTTTCATGATGGTTTTGCATTGTCTAGTTGATTGTGGACTTGATTTTTACAAGTGCTATTAAAAAAAATCAAAAAAACCCCAACAACAACAAAAAAAGCAACCACAAAAAAAAAAAAACCACCCAAAAAAACAAAACCACGTTCTTGATCTCAGCTAGATTTTTGCAGCTGTGAAGAGAGGAGGAGGCAGGAAAGCAAAGACTCCATGTTTTCAAGAGCAAAAAGCTCGTACTCCATAATTTGTGCTGATTGCTGTCTGATACTTAAGGAAGGAGTTAATTAAGGTTCAAACCCATTCGTTTCCTTTCACAGTACAGCACAGCTATTTTTATTTTGTTGTCTACCTGTTTGGTGTCCCATTTGTGAAGGCACATCTTATTGCATTTCCCAGTAGGAAGCCAAGATCTCTCTTTTATGCTAAAGTTTAGTTTTAAGGTTACATTGTCAAGTGCTCAAAGGACACAAAATGTATGGATCCCAGTTACCTAGTATCATTTTAGGGGCAACGGGTGCACCCTACATACATACAGTGAGGGTCTGTTCCACTGCAGAGGGACATCCTACACACACATATATAAATATGTCCTAACTTAACTTCTCTTAGTGGTTTCCTAGAAAGAAAAACTACCAAAATTTGGCATCAATTTGAATTATTGAAGACACGGTGACTCCCTGGTGAGATATCTTTTCAATCTCCATGTACCCCTCCTTTCTTTCCTGAGCTCTCTCCAACACCCTTTGTAGCAGCTTCTAATTTCTGGCTTATTTCTCAACACTTTTTCTGTTTCAATCCATTCATCCTTCTTCTAGGCCTTCACCTTCCCTTCTGTGCCCCCCAGACTGTATTTATTTTGCATCTCACTCCTAGTTGCCATTCTCCCCAGTCTGTGTTGGAACTTGTCTGTCTTCTCCACTTTCTCTCACTGTCATGCTGCCAGCTGCAGGAAGTACTAAAAGCACAGGAGAGGCAGTTTCATCTTCTCACTCCTGGAGCTCACCACACGAAAAGCCCCCAAAGGAGAAATAACCACAGCCAAAAGTCATACTTTACTGTGAGATACTTTGTACAGAGTAGGTTCTACCCACAGATAGGCTTAATCCCTACAGTAGCTTCAGACACCTTTTGCAACAAAAAGTCAGCATTAAACTCAACCCTATTTAATAAAGATAATGCCAATAGCAGCTCTGGAAGTTTAAACCATGGCTAAATTTGCTTGTTTTTTCATGGGAAGGGTAACAATTATGATCACAGTATTATATAGGATCCCTCCAAAATCACACCCACACCCACCCAAATTCTGAACCCTGCAAGAATTCTCGGTGCAACTGTTGTAACATTTGGTTGGGTTTCATTTTTGGAATGTAAAAATCCTGTATTTTTTCATCTTTTTTTTTTAAAAAAAAAATAAAAATTATTTTGACTTAACCTTCTTTAGAATAATCATCTTGAGGGGTAATCTTATGAAGCCATGGGGAAATACCAGCAGACACCAGCAATTCTGGCAGTCATCTTAAACACTGGAGAAACCAGTCCTTCCTTTTTTTAACAGCCTTAATGGTGTCTGTGGCTCCCTGCTTGCTTTGCCACAGTGAAACTCTGATTTCCCTGAAAGCATCTGATTCCTCCCACATAAACATTTATTTTTTTTCCTACAAATTATATTGACATCTCTCTTGTTCATGAATGGAAAAAAGTGCAGCTCTAACAATAAGATGGGCCAAAACCTTCTGAACTCCTCTGTAGTAGGTAGATACCATAACTGATCCCACCTGGCTTGGAGGAGCAAAGAAACCCTGGCTTCTCTGATATTTGAATTTCATTGCATGGCAGCTTGTATAGTCCTCTGAAATTAGTTTTTCCAAGAAATATAATAAAATAAAAGTAGAACATAAATAGAAACTTTCAAAAATATAAATCTTAAGGCATTGAAAATGCCAATACATTAAATTTTCAATTTCATCAAAGTCATGGGTCATTTAATGCAATATGAAGAAAAAATATTAGGAAATGAAATCACAGCAGTTTCTTCTGCTTCAGTTTGTCTAAAAGATTTAGATTATATTGACTCTTTATAGGTCTCAACTTGTTTTAAACAAAGAGACCCAGTCAATATAAGGTCTTTGGGATTGTTTGGTTACTGGTAAAACAAACAAACAAACAAACAAGAAAAAAATTTAATGGAGATGTATGCATGTGCTTACAGTAGTGTATGGAGTCCAAAGAACTGTGTTGCTCTAAGAAAAAAATTATCTTTGGCATGAACCTGAACCCCATTAAACTGAACATATTTCTGCTGAGTTTTGTAGCTGTAGTATTGGCTGTAAATGAATTAAGCTCAGAGCATTATAATGGCAAACTCAGGAGCTAAGGCATGAGATTCTTGTATGTGGTCATTAAATGCTCAGGATCAGAAATGTGCTCTGCTCTTCTGATTCCACACTCTTCACACCTTTCTGCCAGGTCTTCTGTGCAAAGCTGCTCAGAAATTTGAAATTATATTTTTATGCTGTGGGAGGAAATAAGGAAAAGTGAAAACTTTCTGTAAGAGCTAACTACAAGTCATGGAGAAAAGGAGAATAAAGTTGGTGGTTGACATCAGTTTAGACTCTGCTAAACTAGGACACAAACACATTTGGATATTAAGTGGGAAGGATGTAAAAAGGACTCCTTCTGCTCTGTGTGAAATTACTTATATTTCTAGTTGGAAAATAAAATAAATTACAGGGCTTTTTGTTTGTTTTCTCCAACAACAGCATTAAAATATTTTTCCTATGTGCCACCTCTGGTTATTTGTTTCTTTTCTGACTGGGACAAGCCATGGTTGCACATGGCACTGAAGCTCTATGTGGAGCTAACTGCTTTCAGAATCCTTAACTTCAGGTGCCAAAAAACTTATTGTAGACTTGTTTGTTTACCACTTAAATGGAAAAGTCTCATCTCTGCTTACTGCACCTAAAGCCAAAATAAAAATGCATTCTGCCTGCTGCCACAGTAAATACATTATCAGAAATCACCCATCCACACTGCTGATCCTTTACAATGTTGGGGAGAAAAATATACTTTGAAAAGTTTTCATTCTCACATGTTCAACTTAACCATAGGCTTGGTATTTCTGAGCAATCATTGAAACACAGATGTTAGATAACTCTTTTTTGTTTTATTATTTTCCAGATTTTTCTCTCCAAGCCTGGCTGCACACTGTAAATGGCAAACACAGATATAGTACTAGTCAGTGGTGGAATATGATGGTTCTGTCCTCTACCATATAATTTAAAACCAGCTTTCATTCTTGGCAAACCTCTCAATTAAAATCCCAATCACATTTTTTCTTGGGTCTCTGCATATTATTCACTAGACAGTGAATTATATGTTTTCCCAAGGGGAAAAACATAGCTTTCTAATAAAAAACAGGTGATGGTTCATCTCTGCCCAATATATTAGTTACACAGCAAAAAAAAAATGCATTAAAAGAAACTAATCTACCTTAGAATTAATAAATTCAGAGCATGCAAAAATGCTGGTCTGCATTTTGTGTTCATCAGGATGAAGTAACTGGGCATGTAATCAACTTTTTCTTGCAATTTGTACCAATATCACTTTATACAGGTAAATAATTAAAATCACAATATGTTTATTTTCAGGCCTTTAAGGAAAGCATAAGGTCATGTAAGAATGATATACAACAGAAGTTTGTTGAACTCATTGTTCTTTAATCTTTTGTAGCATTTGGATTTGATTTGTCATTGTGTTCACATTTATACTCTTTGTAGATCAAGGCATACTGAAGCATTTAGGATTCACTAATAGGAAAAATAATGAAAGATGTTAATTTTGTTCTCTAGAATCTTTTAAACTGAGATTTTGGCATTTTTACATTGTCTGACATACTGATACATAGGTTATGGCCAAGATCTGCCAGTACTATCAAAAGCAATATTATTGATTTTGAGTTGTGATAGGAATTGGAACATTAGCTGAATATTATGAGGTTAAAAAGGAAAAAAATAAAAAAAGGATTGGTTTTATCTGTCCTATTTTCTCACACATTCATATTTCCAAACTTTTTCATGCATCAATAGGAGCTAGAAAAAGACTTTCTCATGCATTAAAAAAGAGAAGCTGAGTTTCCCAGGAGCTAGGATTGTAAAAGGACAACAGAATAAATTCTGGAAATTGGCAATGCTCTGTAATAGAAATAGTTGGTGACAGTTGGAATAACATCACGTCCCTTTGACTGCATAACTTTGATATTGAAATTATCTTGCTACATTCACTTTCTCTGCAAACTTAGCCTTATGTAATTGGAAAACAATAATCTAATATCATAATAAAATTTTGTCATAGCCATTAGCCTGCACCTCCAGTGGTGATAAATATCTATTATTAGTTCCATCTATCACAAGATATTGCAGCATTTAGGAAATTCCCTTGGGTCAACGTTGCACACACCTCCTGAAGTAAAAGTTAAATTGTGACAAATAATAGCTTTTATCTGTGAATGCCCACTGCCTTTCATACCTGTTCCTCTTCCAAAATGTAATGTATTTTTTTATGCAGCAGGGAAAGTGGTGGTTAATGAATGGTAGAAAAACATAATTTATCCTATTAAAAGCAAGTCTTTGTTTCCCATTTCAGTGTATTTTAGACCTCATGGATGCAGAAACAGCATGATAAATATTTTATGAACTGGATCCAGCAAACACACAGCAGTAGGATGCTGCAGTGATTAAAGGAAGTATTTAAACTTAGAGATAGATCCTGAGTCCAGCTCCCATGAAGCAATGCTTACTTACACTAGAACAGGATGTCCAGAAGCCCTGGATAGTCCTGGCAGATACACCCTTCCTCTTTCCTCTGCTTGCCTCCCCCACCCCTGGCACCAACAAGGTCTCTCAGATGCCCTTCTGTTTATACTTGGAGCTAAACTAGTCAGGGGAGCCACACCACTGGCAGCAGCAGAAACACCCTGACACTCCCCTGTCTGCCTCCGTTGTAGACCTCCAACCTGCAACCAGCCAGCAACAGTAGATTTGCCAAAGAGCACTGTGTAAATCACTCCTGCCAGGAAAATCCCCTACAATTCCAGCTGCTTCCAAATCCTCCCAGTTAGAGTAGAAATTTAACATCCCCTCACCTTGTTTCCTTCAAGATCTTCCCACCAGGTCAGCAAAGACTTTATGTCACCTGGCACAGAGAAAGGCTGGCTGCCTCCTGCTTGCCCAGCAGGACCTTCCTGCCAGTTACCCTTCAGAGAATTACTGCTAATTACAGCAAAGAGCTTCCAGCTCAGACTCCTGCCACTAAACAGTCCTCCCTGAGCACTGCAATCATGTCACCTGGCAGCAAAACCACCTCTCTGTCCTGGCACCACTGGCTGACAAAATGGAATAAGGACAAGTAAGCCAGGCTGTATGTTTAATGCAATTTTGCAAAAGCAAATTCCTTCCCTAACAAAGAGAATTGTGGTATTCATGAGCAGGAGGATATTTACTTTGAAAACCATGGTGGTCACTCCAATATCAGTATACATTAGTATCAAGGAAGTTCAAAGAAGCATAAACATCTCCATGACAAGCCAAACAACAGGATAACTCTTGGCTGTTGAGAAAGGTGGGGTGAGAAATGATGGACCAGTGGATGAAGATGGGACATTCATTTACCCTAAATGTGTTACTGTCCATGTGCTTGCTCTGTGCATTGGTCTTGTTGGATTAAAAAAAAAACCCACATGTCCCCTTGCAGAATGAGAAGCTATTCTTAATGCACTTGCACTTTATGCAAGAGTGAAGGCAAGCTGCAAACTGGTGGAAGCAAAATTCATTTTGTTATGATTCAATAACTGGGAGAAGGCCCAGAATCACCCAGAGGTTAGAGATGGATTTTCCTCTTTAAACTGCTCACCCCACAGCTGCAAGAGCAGTTAACTTCACGCTCTGCATTGCTTGCCCTGCTGCAGGCTCTCTCCTCCTCCTTGTGATCTCCTGACCTGCTCGGCACTTTCCCCTGAGCATGTTCAAGAAAAACTCAGTCTCAGTTTCCTTTTCCCTCTGGTTTTGCAGTTTATTTCATGTTCAGCAGAGAGGAAAAGGACAAGAGGCAACCTTCTTCCCTGCTATTCTCTCACAGCCTTTTCAGAGGAATGCAGCATGTGAACACACACCAAATACCACCAGCAAAACAGCCGGGCTCCAAAACACACCCCGGGTGTTGCCTTTTCATTCCTCTGTGTGTGTAGGTGCATTTTTATATGTTGCTCACAGACATTTTTTGAGAAATCTTAGTGGCTGCACCGGAATAAAATGTTAAACTTCTAATAAAGCAACTGCTGCTGAACAACCTTTCTGCTCTCTCCCCTTCCTACACTGGCTCCAAAGTCCTGATTGCAGAGGCACTGGCTGACAGGCAAGTATAGAAAAATGTAAACAATTCTGTGAGCAGGGTTTTGATATTGCAGCAAGTGCTGAAAGCCTCTCTGACTGGTCTGATGCTCTTGTATGGTAATTTTTGTCTCATAAAAAGGCCATTCTTACACTTTCTCTGGTTTTTTGGTTTGTTTTTGCTTGTTTTCAGTCATCATACAACATTTATATGGCTCAATTTTCTGCAACAGCACCTTGATTTGTTCAATTTAAACACTAACTTCTAGACAGGGTTGAATTATTTTCAGCTGAAATAACACATACATTAGAATACAGTGAAGATCCCAAATGGTTCTTTTGTTCTAACAGGAAAGTCAAGTACTCATTAAAAAGCTGAGTAGCCAGTGATAAAACTTAGCAAGATCTTAGGAAAACACAGGTACCAGTTTCTTCATTGTTTATGTAGCACACAGAGTGTAAAGCACACCCCCATCATGATCTCAGATCCCTGATATGGGCCATTCTTAGCAAAGAGCCTAAGTGGACACAAGGACATTTAGTAGTACAGTCTATGGTTCATTATGTGAAAGCAAGAAATTGCATGTGTCAAAGCAAGAAATTATGGTTTAAAGTGATTCTTTAATGGAATATCAGACGTCAAGACACTCTTGGACCAGAAAAAGCAGACAGAGTGGAAATTGAACCAGAAAGAAAAAAAGTTGGAAAGGGATTTTCATATGCTTTGAGAGAAAAAAAAAAAAAAAAAAGCCAGGAAAATGCAAGGCAAATAGGTAAATTGAGGATTTTCTGTCAGGGCTACATGGCTCACACGTGGTAACTAAGAGTTTATTCTCCATTATCACCCTGTAGTGTTGGGAAAGGTTAGATTCCCTCTTCAAGCAATTAAATTAATCCTTTTTTTTTTTTTTCCACTTTTCTTTTTTTTCCTTAACTGTACAATGCCATGAATTGATATGAAACCAAATGGCTTGTATCAGCTCATTCATCTGCAAGGGGCAGCATCTTTCAATCCATTTCCTCTTCATTCACTGTCCCGCTGCATTTATCTTTCAATAATATGCATAAATTTATGCTCAGTTAATGTCTGGGTTTTACAATACCTTTGCATATGTGTGCAATGTCAATCTTTGCTGAATTCAATCAAGAAATGCAAAGACAGATTTATTGCCCAAGTCATTAGGCCTATATATATTTTTTTTTTAGTCATTAGGTGTTTATACCCACAAAGCCTTCCAAAAAATACTTGGTCACCACACAGAGGTGATGTAAGATGGTTGGCAGGACCATGGGGAACAAAATGAATCTATCTGTGGGCCCCAGTCCAAGATCTCTGTGGGGTGAATTCAGCCAACCTCTACCTTCTCCTCATGTGCCTCCACCTTGATATATCTGAACAGGGATTTTACTGTATATGGCTTGGATCTTCAGCAGGTTGCTCTGTCTCTGTGGTTCCTCTCCTGGCATGATGAAGCAATTTTATGCAGGTTTAGAGGTTGTCTGGTTAATGATCACTAGATAGCAATGCTGGCAAAAGTATTACTTAAGCTAGTTGAAGATTGAAATATAAATGCCCCATGCACCCATACAGGCTGAGGGCCAGAGAAATGTGATGGGGAAGGCTGGATATTGTGATCACTTCAGAGCCATCTCCAGACCTTTTGCCATCCACAGAGATAAGAAAACCCATAGAGGTGGGGTGGAAAGGGTGACCTTCAAGTTAAAATCCTGCACAGGGAATTTTAATCTGAATGTAATTTGATGAAAGATGACAGAAAATAACAGGAATTCTTCAGAAGAAGTGTTGAATGCGAGGGTTTGCTACAAGACTCCAAATCCTGTAGAAGATTTGCATTTTAAGAGGTCATGTTCATAAAATATGCTTCCTCTTTTATGTCATTTAATTATCTGATTTATTAAACTAAATGATGTAGTTAATCTTAGCAGCTTTTAGGAGCTTTATAAATTTTTATCTTGTACCTCCAAAATAGCAAAAGCCATCAGCTATGTAAACAAAAAGAAAATGTCAATATTTCAGCCCATAACCATTTCAGGGCATCCCATGTCATGGGCTAAGAGGTTTTATGAGTGGAGGTCAAATCCTGTGGCAACTGCAGTTCTCTTTGTAACATCTGTCCCTGCTTGCAGATTTCAGTCTGGGATGGGACTGACCTTGTTCTGACTTTTAAGAGCATATATGCCAGCTGATTGCTGCTACAGAGATGATGGCTAAGGGAAGAATGATGAAAGATAAGAAAAAGAATAGAAGACATAAAAATTAAAATTTATAGTTACTCTGTTCCTTGCCTTCCTGCTACATGCAAAGATGAGAAGGGAGCAGACATCTTTGTCTTCTGGAAGAAACAATGTCAACACCTGTGCAGCTGTTCCCTGGCTAGGAAATGGTTCATCCCCAAATAAATCTAAATAAAACTAGGAATACCTTCTTCCAGGAAACATACACCACTCTTTTTCATTTTAGTTTTAATTTTTCCCATGAAACTCTGGGGTCCTAACTACTTTTGATATGCTTTACTTTGAGATCCCTTCATTTTTTCTGCCTCCAGAGTGTTGGCTGCCGTGGCAGATTTGAGTGCAACACTCCGGGTAAGCAGAACTCACCTACAAGTCCCTTTGACATTGGTTTGTCCTGGGACATGTGGTAGCACTGATGACTGAAGTGGTTCTTAAGCTTCAGAACTATTTGATTTATTGATGCAAATGCAGCTGTAATGTCCAACAGCAAGAGTTGCAATCAGCAGCTCACTATAGCTAACAGATAGCCATGAACTCATGCACAGAGTGATGCTTCCACATGGAACTGTGGAATGCACCACCTGGTTATATACCAGCAGTGAGAGTCCTCCTGGACTCCTGTGAGTTCACCAGCTACCACAAGCTATTTCATAAACTGCCAAATGGCAGTGGACATTGCAGTTGCACTTTATCCACACTGCCTAAGATTGTGTCACTTGCTTGGCTTACCAGGTGAGCATCTCACACGGCTTGATGAAAGTCAGCCAAACGTGCCTGCATCATATCAACAGAGTAAAGCCAGGATGAGACCTCCTTTCACTCTCTGATTTTTTCCTCTGGGAACTCTTGAAGAATAATTTAAGAACCAGTTAAGCATAAAATAACTCAAGTCCCACAGCAGCAGCTCTTTGCCTCATGTGATATCTCAGAGCCAGACTACAGCACCTTCTTCCCAGGTGGTGCCTCTACCATAGGCAGATGGTGGAAAATTCTTGCCACATGATGGGGCATCCCTTCATGGTGACACACCAGGGCTCTGCTCTGCCCCTCCAGAGCACTCCAGGAACTCAAGCCAGAGGCCAGCTAGACTTTGGCAAGTTTGCTTTTAAATTTTCTTCTGTTAGGATGACAGGACCAAATGAACAATTACAGTATTATTTGTCCAGCTGACAAATTATATGTTAGTTCAATATAGTCTAAGAACAATTTCACAATCAAAGACAAACTAAAGTGACCAAAGAGATTATATTTGCTACAAATCATTAATCCTGTTTGTTTTTTTCACCTCTCTGGATTATTATTATTCCATGTTTCACACCAAATAAAAAAAGCAGGAGAGTTTTGCTTTTGTTTTGGTTTTTTTTTTGTGTGTGTGTTATTTGAGTGTGTGTTTTTCTTTTCTCCAAAGGAGTCTATGTTATGAGGTTTACAGTGCTTAATTAGAGAAAGGAAATTCCACTGACTGACCAAATGCAATTAAGCTATCCAGCTCATTTCAAAGGAGGATGTGAATTTAAATAAGGCTCAGCTTTGTGGAAGCTGCCTCCCTCTGATGGACATTTCAGATTTGTCTAAAAAGAAAAAGAGACTAATTTCTTACTATTCACTCAGCTGTGTTATTAATACTGATACCTGGTTAGAGTCATTGCCAAACTGCAGGGAAGCAGAGATGTTTTTCTGAAGCTAAAGAATACCAAAAAAGTCTTACAGAGAATGAGGGAAGAAAAAAGTTATGAACTTAGACATGTTTTGTTCAAAGTCTTATATTGGTTTCCCAGGAAGCAGGATCCAGAATAACCATCTGTATGACTGGGGAGGTGCCTAGAGCTAATCATTACATGGTACCATGCAGAGAAAAGTGGCTTTCAACTTACAGATTGTTCCAGTTTTCAGAAGCTTGAGGCAGGACAACAGGCCCAAGGGATCCTACACCTGGAGCTGTCTGCAAGGGGTGGAAATTGTAGTCATAATTTGAAGAATGAATCTTAAAGAAAGGATTTGTTTTTCCTCAACAAAGTAATTCACAGCAAACCCTGTTTTTATTCTAATAATTGTCATTCATAACTGTAGGACAATATTCTTGCCATACAGATGGGGTGAAAATGTGCCACAGATTGAGATTCTGAGAATTATTTCTGATTTTTATTTAATTCAGATATTGTATTTATGCATTTTTAATTTAATGGCTTTTATGACAAATATTTGTATCCTGTGAAACCTTTGAAGGATGTATGACCTTCCCTTTCCTATCTGGTAGGAAATGCTGTCTCTTTGAAGTTCTTTGACCCTATTTTCTGATGTCATGGACACTGTGCAACATGTTTGATGGGTGTAATGAGCAAAGTGTTAGCTCAGACTTGAGTTTTCCAGTTGTGGAGGAAGCCCTTATTTAATTTTCAGCTAGAAAATAGAGGAAATTGAATTAGGAAAAAAAAAAATTAATAAATCACAGCCTGAATTTTGTGAGCAGCCTAACCATAGACCCGAGAGTACACTGGCTCATTTTAGTTTTCAGTCAACCAATGAATAACAATGACGATTTCCTGATGGTCTCTGAGATTAGTAACAAACAACAAGGGGAAGCATCTTTGTACATTTTCTTACCTCCAGAAACTAGATCCATTTTACAAAGAAACATCACTGTGTGTACCTAAAGAACCTGGGTGGCAAGCAGGGTGATTCCTCCTAAGTTCAGGTGTCTCCTTTGGTGAAGGGATGGGGTTTTTGGATGAGAATTTTGAACTTAAGTACCTGAATTTGTCTAAATACTATTGCATTATATGTGTGTCATACCAATGTCCTTGATTTGTTGTAGATTTTATTTTTTAAATATATAAGATGGTGGAGAGTAACTGGATATCTGCCTGTACATCAGTAGTTCCCTCCTTTCAGCCCAATTCCTTCCATATATCTTACAGCTTGTTTAAAGAGAAGCTAAATCACTGGGACTGCCTGTGGTGGATGCACCTTGGCTGGATGACAGGTGCCCACCAAGCTGTTCTATCACTTCCTTCCCTTCTTCTCAGCTGGACCAGAAGGAAGAAAATAAGATAAAACTCATGGGCTAAGACAAAAGCAGTTTAATGAAAATCAAAACAAGGCTGCAGGTGGAAGCAAAAGAAAACTAAGATGTATTCCCATCAACAGGAGCTGGCTGGCCTTTTGTTGGGAAGCAGGGCTCCAAAGGCATAGTGGTTGTTCTGGAGGACAAGCAGATGCTCCCCCCAGCCCCTACCTTTTTTAGTTCAAGTGATGTCGTATGGTATGGAATATCCCCTTGGTCAGTTTGGATCAGCTGTCCCAGTCATGTCCCCTCCCGAAGTCTTGTCCACACCGTCCCACTGCAGGGGGAATGTTGGAAACCAGCCTTGGTGCTGTGGTAGCCCTGCCCAGCAGCAGCCACAGCACAGGGGTGTGATCACCACCTTTCCAACTTCTGATGCCAAGCATAGCACTGGGTGGGCTGGGCTGGGAAAAATTAACACCAGCTCAGTTAGACCCAATACACTGCCACAACTTTTCTAGACTCAGAAAGTCAGAGAAGATAAATGATAGTGGGAGCTGTTGTAGCACATAATGCTTTTCATCTGCAATAGTCATGCAGCTAATAGTCATACAAAATCAAAGGGATTTATGAAAAAAAAAAATATCTGCTTATAGGCACTTTCTAAATCTCTGTAGAAAAGACTATTTAGCCAAAAGCCAATGAGGCATTGGCTCAGTCATTAAACACCTTGTAGATGTTTCCTAGACTCATAACAGCTGGATTTTTGAGGAAATTTGAGTTCAAACAGTCAAGAGAATATGCATTTTAGGGCATAGTTAATTTTGCCCTTGTCCATATAATACCCTTTCAGTGTTTATACATCTAATTTTAAAACTAGACACTTTCAAGGGTAATGTCTCTGACCTCTCAGACTTCCATCTTAGAACAACATGATCATATCCAAAAAGGTTACACATCTTTTTACTGGAAGAAAAGGTTGGTCTAGCCAAATATAGACTGTTCTATTAGAGAGAACCAGTTTTGGTCAGATGAATGCCACTTGATGTGAACACAACTCCCAAAACCTAGTGCCTGGGTTGTAAATATAAATGAACACTTGACCACAATAAATATGTATATTTACATTTAAAAAAAAATATTTGGGGCTATTATTTGTATCTTTATATATTTTGTTAAATTATGCTATGCTATAACTAAGGGGTCTAGCAGACTTTGACTGTATTAGAAATAAAATGGAACTGGGCCATGAGATCTAATGTTGCCCATGAGTGCCCATGCTGCCAGTGCAATCCCTAGGCCAAGACTGGCTCACACCAACCAAAACTCTCCCATATGTTGTAAAGATCTGGAGAAGGGAATAGTGTCAGCCAGGGACTATTGCCAGTAAGCAATTTGGATGGGTGGGAGGTTAGATTTCCTGTGTGATTTGATCTAGGTGATCCTGCTCTGGCAGGGGACTTGAACTAGATGATCTTCCTAGATCCCTTCCAACCCTTAACATTATGATTCCATGGTTAGACATTTACAGAAGCAGATGTGCAGACATGTGGCGATTCACTGTTTGACCTCAGTGCTAGATAAAGATCCTTGTCTAATTTAATTTGATAGTATAAAAATGAGTATGTAATCACAAAATGAAGGCATTGCTGAATACTTCAGTAGAAAAAGCACAAATGGCTATGACATAACATGGAAATTTGGTATTTGGTCAAAATAAGGTATAGGTGTAGTGATCATGATGGCTTACAAAGCTCTTTCTTTTTCTCTTTTTGCATAATAAAGCGAATAACATGGAACAGGCTTGTATTCTTTGAGGCAGAACCATCTATCAAATATTAGAACTGGAGTTATTGACTATACTTTTGAGGCATGATGAAATGAGACAGTTGTGAGTAGGCTGAATGATTTGATGCAACATCAGTCACAGTTCCTTCACTTGACATCCAGTGTCAGCGAAAACACAAAAATGTATGCTCACCTTTATTAGTAAATATAGATTGAAATATCTGATAATATTAATTGTGATAGACAATGGATCTTAAGTGATTGAGTATCTTCTGTGTTTAGGGCTCATTACTGCAGACATTTATGAAGAGTGAAGAAGTTGCAAGATTTTAAACTTCACTTAACGCATCATTTTTGACAGCTCTGATGGTCTGATTTTCTATCACCTCCCTGTGATTTCAACTCAAATCTGACAGCATTTGGAAATTAAAAAAAAAAAAAAAAATCATTTGGATGAGTTTTCAAGTAACTTTGGGTACGTCTATGTCTTTTGCCATATTTACATGAACCCACTCATTTCAGTTACTGCCTGCAGAGCTTGGAAAACTTAGGCACAAATTCATTAGGTCCAGAGCTGATCTCAGCTCATGAAATTGATGATTGTGTGATGCAGTCTCACAGAGCACTCAGCAAGATGAAAAGCTCAGGAGACTCCTAGAACAGTACACCCTGCTGCTGTAGCTAGATTTAATACAGCACCCAAACTAGTCTGTTTAAAGGTAGCTCAGTTATCAACATCAGGGGCTCTGCTGGCTTTGTGTCAGTTGTGAAAGAATGGTGGTATCCTATAGCATCAGCAAGATTCAAAGAGCATGAGAAACAAGCAAAGGGACTTTGCTTGCATTATTAATGAATTATTGCAATTATGATCTTACAGAAAGAACAGAAAAATGGATTATTCTCACAACCAAAGAGAAGAGAAAAAAACTGAAGACAGTATGAGAAGAGTCAATTCTGTTACTGAGATCATTTTAGCAATGAAAAAATGAAATACCATGAATTATGGAGATTGTTTAATGTATGTGACTGCTTTGAATAGAAGAAGGTACAAAGGCATGTCAGAAGAGTGGAGAAATTAGCAGCTGAATTTAGTAGCTAGATAGAAAAGAAAGCCATATGCAAGTCATCGTGACAGGAAAAAAAACAAGAAACAATTGGATAGGGCTATGTGGAGGGAGGGTAAGAAGCTGAACACTGGTTTGATGTAGTAAGAGAAAACTGCAAGGGTACTTTGTGAAAAAGCTGCTCAGAAAAATGTATAGAGAAATCACAGCAATCAGATGCTGAAGTGGCTGGGATATGTGGGGATAGTCTAACAAAAGGCTACAACAGTCTACCAAAAATTGGGGCTAGCACTGAGCTCATTGGGAATAGCTGAAACTAGAAGATTATGAAGGTTTGGGGGATTGTTCCTACAATGGTTTTGATGGATTAAAACTGCCTTGTATATTTACCATGGAAAATTTGATTTTTAGCACAAATTATAATATGATTAAGTTAAATATTCTCTTTGAGAAATGTTATGTTTCCTCATACAAGTAATAGTATGAGTTATTTAAATCCTCTCCTTTGTGGAGCTATTGGTTGGACTTCATGCCTATGATGTACCCTGATGTTCCCACTTGCAGGAGCTATACCTCAAAGGAGTTGACAAACTGTTCATATAAGAATAAAATCATTGAGTTTCAGGACATTCCATTTTTCAACACTACTTTGAAAATACATCTTTAAAATAAAACTTTTGTTGGAAAAAAATAGGTTTAATCAGCAATCCAGTATTGTGTGGGTTGAAAAACTTCCATTTAAATTTCTCAAATATTTCTGGAAAAGAAACCTAGTAGAGTAATAAATGTCAAAACAGAGGTGGTGCAAGATGGGATGATGGTAGAGTCACTACCAGTGTCCAGGTTGATCAGTGAGATGGAAGATTATGGCATTAGTGGAAGTGAGTAAAGAAGGAGAAAGAGGAAGAGGAAGAGGAGGAGGAGAACAAGGGTGAGGACAAGAAGGATAAGGATGAGGAGGATGAAAGGAGGAGGATGAGAGGAGGTGGACAAGAATGTGGAAGTGGTGGAGACAAAGGACAGAGAAGAGGAGATGGAAGAAGACACAGCATGGCCACGTTTCATATGGTGGAGCTGGGTTCAGAAGTGAGCATACAAGGCAAAGAGCTGAAAACAAACCATAACAACTTGATCACAGGCCAAAGCACTGTAGCTTTTTATTTCCTCTTCAATTTCCAAAGCCAGATGAACCCATGCCTCCTAGCTACCTAATCAGAGATAAAAAAAAAAAAAAAAAGGAAAAACCCCAATATATTCCATTAATGGATAAGGATGGCTCTATCCTTCTGTACCCACAGATCAATTAATGAAAACATTTTAATTCAATTTACTGCTTTGGCCATAATTTCTGTGTGGCATGAAAGTAATTAAGTAGGATAAAGACATCTGTGGAGGCATCAAATTCTCACCTCCCAGCTGTGTTATGAAACTTAAGGTTGGTTACAGCCACATACCAAGCAAAGAAGTTTGCTGAAGATTTATTTCTTTTCTCTATTAAAAAAATATCCTTTTTTTTTTTTCCCATCTCAGAAAAGGTTCACTGTATCTCAGTCTGTCAGTGGGATTTCTTTCAACATAAGCCCTCTTTTTATATAAGCATTTTTATTCATAATTGTATGTATGGATCCCAATATTATTTTCACACTAGGAAAATGCAGTCGATTTCAATACAGCCAGTTGTGGTCAGACTTTTGTAAATGAGATTAGAATTGAGCCTCTGTCAGACACAGCAGGGCCAGAAAAAGATTTATTTATATCATTGAACTCTTCAGTTGAGTATTTGTCCCATTAAAATGTATTATCAAACTCTGGACAGCATGGCCAAACCACTAACCCACACTATCGGATGTTTAGAAGGAACAGGCTTCTGTTTTTCTGCTTCATCATAAAGTCATTTGAGAGCTTCTGCTGACCTAGGGACTTTTTAAAAGCCAAAGAGACACATCTGCAAAGATCATGAAGACCTGAACCCACACCTATGGTGAAAGACTGTATTTCAATGAAACCAGAAGGTGTCCTTCAGGGTGCTCTGAGTTTGAAGCTGAACACTCTTTTATAGCCATTGATGCATTCGCTAGAAAATGTATAGCACACCCAAGTCTTCAGGTGATTTACGTTTGTGGTGTGAACAGGGCCTTGTGTTCGCTTCCAACTTGCACAAGTGACCTGCTGAATCTTAGCTTCATAGAATCATAGAATGGTAGAAGTTGGAAGGGACCTCTGGAGATCATTGAGTCCAACCCCCTGACAGAGAAGGATCATCCAGTGCAGGGCACACAAGAACAGATCCAGGCAGGTCTTGAAAGTCTCTAGAGAAGGAGACTCCACAACCTCTCTGGGCAGCCTGTTCCAGGCTCTGGCAGTCATGAGAGATGTTCCAGTCCCTTCATCATCTTCGTAGCTCTCCAATGGACTCTCTCCAGTATTTCTCTATCCCTCCAGATGTGGTCTCACAAGTTCAGAGTTCCTTCTTAACCATATTCAACAGTAAGTAAAATAACCCCATTTCTTTAGTGCTAACTGGTACACTGGTGCAGCCACAATGACCAGCCTCACCCACAGGAGTACATATTCCCATCTTACTTGAAGCTTAACATTTACTAGAACTACTCTTGCTGAATTCCGGCACTACCCCCAAATGTTCTTGGATAAAACAGCAACATGGTTTTCAATAACTGCAGCTGTGTCTCCCAGCTACTTCCAAAGGGAATCCCCAAGAGCAATGTTTCCATTTCCAGTCTTGTTTATGAATTTCTTTGAACTTAAATATTTCTATTCCATCTCTGATGGAAGGTTGTTGTAGGCCCCACCATTTACCCTGGATAGTCAGGCCTAGACACCCACAGCTACGTGTCTAAAGTATTTAGCACCTATAGGTACCTAAATGCCCAGTAAAATCCAGTAAGGATAATTAGTTTCAAAGGATCATAGGCACCAAAATATCCTTGAGAGTTTGAGACCAAGCTTTTGTAATTCTTCAGTTAGTCTACACTGACCTTTGTTGCTTTCCCTTGGCTTTCTCTCTGTTCCTTCCATTTCTTGCAATCTCTGGTGCTCTGAGTTTTTGATCCTGTCTCTCAAAAGACACAAATATCCTGACCCTATGGTGTGCTCTATGTCTTTTGCAGGTCTCTTCTGCTTCCACTGAAGTCTTAAAATAAAACTCCTTTTCATTGCACTTTGGCATTATTTTAGGGTACAATACAGGGATCATAGCAGTATTTACTAAAACTATGGAAAAAAAAAAAGCATGAAAAGCTGATGTGATGGAGTACAATAAACAGGAACACAATACTCTTTAAACTAGCCATTTTAAACTTAGTTATTGAATTCTAAAGATGCCAGCAGTGCAGATAAAAAGGAATCACATCAAGAAATGTGAATCACAACCCTATTTGAAGGACTGCACTGTAATTAGTTTTTATTCCTCTTGGCAGACTCACTAAATAACTATTGAAAGAAACACTGATGACACTGGGAGTGCAAGGGTACAGAACCCATGCCCCACAGCACCACAGCCATCCTGCTACCCTACTGCAGGGTCCCGAGATCATGTCATTACACTGACAGCCACTCTGACAGGGAGATTTTGGTGTGAAATAAGACATCCTTTTGTGGATCCAGGAATGGTTTAAAAGGGCACAGACTATCTACCTATTCTAGCTGAGGAATGGTTGCTGATCATTAGAGGAGTCCTAAATCTGGTTGCTGATCATTAGAGAAGTCCTAAATCCATGATGGTGAAAAGCGAAACAGGTTTTATAAAGAAAAGCCTCTCAGTCTTTTCAGTCCACATCTCGCTCAAGTCAATTAAGAACCATTTTTCAGCTCAGGGTAGGAAACAGCTCTAAAGGCTGAAGAGGTGACTGGTGCTAGCCACTTCATTTGCTGTTCATAGATACCCATCTGAGAGGTACACCTCAGGAATTATCAATTACTGCTGTCAATTACCCCTTACAGGGCAGTTTCACATCAGCCAGCTATTGCATAAGCAAATATTCATTATTTATTAGTTTCAAGAGGATAAATGCCACTTTTTAGGCTGTGTATAGTGACAGGCAGATGTGAGCTAAAAATCAAGGAAAGGATATAGATAAAAAAAAAATCTAGTTAGAAAAATAAATATGCATTACCATTGTTTAAATAAGATATATTGCATTATTAGTAGGCATGGACATCAGTCAGATGGCATTTATAAAACCAGGAATTACTGGGATAATTAGTTAGTAGTTTACATTCAAAATTGCAGTTTTACACAAGAAGGTAGTCAATGAACTGGGAAGAAAACTTGGCTAATTTACCTTAGTTCAGAGATTACTTTGCAAAGGTTTCAGAGGATATGGAAGTAGCAACCTCAGCCTGATCACAAATTCAGTGCCAGGGAATGACATCTCAGCACAGAAACCTTCTCATGTCATATCACCTCGTATAAAATTTAAAGTTTAAGAGCATTTAACAACAACAGAACAAAAGCACAAATGTACTCAGCTGGACTCCTTCAGTGAGAAAGAGGGTTTCAAAAATACCTTATGTGTAAGCCTACAATCAGGCTGGTTGACTTGACAGTGAGACCACGTGCTCTTCCTTGGGCTGAATAGGGATCCTGCATTCATTGCCCAGGAGATGAACAATGTGGAGCTCTATTAATCATAATAAGGATTGCAATAAATCATAACAAGGATTCCGTCCCAGCCAAGGAATGAAGCAAACTCCAAATCCGGGACTGAATACAGAGACAAGTTAATTCATCAGTGAATTGTCAACAAAGAATGTGCTTTAATCATAATTACTGGTAGACCACCATGTCAGAGCCCTGAAACATGCCTGAGTATTAATACAAAGAGCAAACAAAGTGTCAGCATGGAGTGATGTGCTAATTTCACATCTCGAGGTGATACTGCCTAAGAATGCTGCTTAGATTCACAGGCACCTTTAATTCTTGAGCATGTTCTGCTTTATGTGCTGTGCTGCTGCAGATGCAGCATATCAGCCAACAGCAAAGTCCTTCTCTGAGTTTCATGCTGGAAGCTTATGGATTTCAGGCTGCTAAGAAAATGGTATTTTTAAAATTGCCTTGGAGCATGACAGGGGAGAACATATGGCTTCTTGCACCCAGACAAGGTAATCTGCATCGTCTTGCGGTCAGGCTCCTGGTGAGGTATTAAGGCAAATATAGTTGACAGTAATGATGATTTTTATATGTAACACAGCTGTCTGGATTCCCTTTATAGCAATGGAGAAAGGATTAGATACTTGTAAGCTGAAATGCATTTTATCCTAAGACAGACATTACATAAATAATTTCTTAAAAATGCTTCTTTCTCTCCACTGGTAATTAAGAGAGTGCAGATGCAGATATCTGCACAGTAAACTTCTGAAGGCAGGTGAGGAGGATCTCCTCCTGGTTTCCACACTTGTTGCCTTCGGCAGCAAATACAGTGCTGCCTGTTCATGGCTTCAGTAGGGAGACACATGATGTGCAGCAGAGATCCCAGCACAGACCTAGAAGTGCAGAGAAATGTCTCTGTCTTTCTATTCATCTTGGGAAGGCAAGACAAAAATTTTGGGGACAAGTCACATACATATTTAGGTTTACTTTCTACTATTTCCATCTCTGTGTTCTCTCTGTAGTTAAAGTGATTCTAGCAGAGGAGACCTAAAGTCCTCAGTAGCTTTGTCTATAGAAGGCACAGACACTTTTATTGAGCCTCCAAATACCTATTCCTACCCAATTGTATATCCAGTGCATTAAGGTCACTGAAGTATGATGATCTAGAGGAATTTAGTTATCAGCAAACCTGATTGGATTAGGGGATATTTCTTCTTCAAGCAATACTAGATATGTGACTGATGGAGAAAGTTTTGCAATTTGTATTTTTATCCCAAGAGGAAAATTCATGAATTTGTTCATAGTAAGTGAATTGTCACAGACACCAGCTAACACTAGCTTCTGATCTGGTTTAGGGAAGGTTTGTTAAGAAAGAAGTAATCAGTCAAAATGCTCTGTGCTTTCTTGCCAAGATCTTAGTCTCTAAGTTCCATCTTCAGAAGTGCATCATCAATGTCATTTATATCTTGTCTAAATGCTTTACCAGAAACTTCACTTTGGATTTTCCGTTTCAAATATATTCAAGTAATCTGTGTACTCATATCAATTTCTACCACCATTACACTCCCCTCTTTTCCTTATTAAAGCCTGGAAGCTTGTTCAAAACAATTATTGTTCTTTTTCTAACTTGGCAATTTTTATTTCTCGATCACACTGTTTCTCTTTCAAACTTTTTTTCATCCTTAACTGCATTTTTTATTTTACTGTGAGCTGTCCCTTTTTAAGGTGACCTACAAATGATTTTTTTTTTTAATTGGACTTATACATTGTCTTTTTCTGGTGTACAAAGATATTCTTTCTTTTTGTTTGTTTATTCATAGCAATTATTTTTTTCTTGGCTATTTCTGGAATGTCAGTGCTGGCCTTTTCTGATTTTTCTGGATGCTACTTTGAATCTTCCCAAGGACAGTTATTATTAGCTCTTACATTGCAGCTGACTGGGTATGAGTGTTGAAAGTTTAATCTGTTATCTCCATAAAATATAATTACTTGTACCCACCAACCTTGAAACAAGCCCATATTTATATAAAAAACCCTAACTATTTCTCAGTGAAAGCAAAATTTGCTAGCTAACTTGTATCTTCCAGAAATGTTCTCTAAAACTGCTAGCTTCATTAGATATATATCATCTTGGCTAAATCTCAGCCAGGCTTTCTTATGTACATGTGCTTAACATTAATAAAGTAAAAATTTGCAACCTCCCACTCCCTATTCCATAAAGACACATGTTGTATCTAATTTACTTCAAAACTTCTCAAGGAATATTTTTCAAACACTGTATAGTTGCTTAACTTGAAGTTAACTTATTCTAATATTAGTGTTTAATACTAGTCAAGTGAATCAAACCTTAAATGCCTCTTTCTCTTATTTGAGTATAAAGAAGACTGCTAGCTCTTACAGCACTATGCTTTCTTAGGTGAGATGGAACCCAAGTCTTGTCTCCATCCCCTGTTTTCCCTTCCCCAATATGTTGCTTTTACCCTCCCTAAGTAAGGTTATATAGTTTACATCAGTCCATACAACATGCAATATATACCACTGATGTAGACATAGAATCATTCAGGCTGGAAAAGACCCTTAGGATCATCAAGTCCACCCTCTATGCTGTCAGAAGTAGCAGAGAAGTTGCCTATGACCTTGGAAACTTTATGCACAGATTGGCCCTGACATACATGGACCACATACAATCTATGGTGCTGGAAGTCAGCAAAACATGCAAAGTATGTGGCCAAATAGTGACTTCTGCTAGCCCTAAGGGAATGCAGCCTGAGCTGTGTCACCCTTATCACCAAAAAGAAACATTTCATAAATGAAAAGGTCATAGCTCCTGGTGCCTCTGATTCTTACATTTCCCATGGCTGACTTTAAAAATATTTTTCATGACTTTTTGGGCCTTTAGGTTAATTAGTTCTCACTCCCCAGGTTTACTTTTTGCCTCACTGGCTTCTCATCCCTCTCTTTCACAGTTTTATTATATTGCACAAACTGATCTTCCTTGTAGACCTTTGTAATTTCCCTTCCTTGGTGATGCATGGTCAGGACAATATTCTAGATAAAGCCTTACTAAGATAAAGACTTTCTCCAGGGTCATTAATAAGAAATCCTTCTCAACACTTAACTGTTAGGTAGGAAACTGGACATCACTGAGGAGGAAGTATGTAGGACTGTTCCACTCCATGAAATGTCTCTCCTCAAATTTTGCTGCTGTTACTTTGGTGCCATTTGCTGGAATAAACAGCAATCCTGTGTTAAAAAGATCCATGGCTCAAATGCCAGCAGATAGAAGTAGTTGTTGAATTGTGTCCTCGTGGCTGGCAAGCTCAATGACAGAGATAAATGTCAGCTGGCAGCATTAATGGATCCATATTTTAAGCAAAAATTGAAACCTCGCTTCTGTGAAGTGCTGACATGGCTATCTGGAAGGATGAGCCATTAAGTACAGGATCCATCCTCCCTCACTTGCCATGATGAGTGCTCTGCAAGTTGGTATTTCATATAGCAGTGGAAAGAACCACCTGAAGTAGCTAAGTGAATTTTCTGAGTAGAAAAAATACCCTAAAAACAATCAAGGTCAAAAGCTCTGTAAGGGACAGTAAGCAAAGGTGTTTTGGGTTACAGTCTGACATGAGACACAGGCTGGGCAAAGCACCACATCAGTTGGACACATATCTAATTCAGGTCCCACTGCCCTGTGCTAAGATGCCCTAAGATACTGTGTTTGGTCTGTAGGTGTTGACTGAAATGAGTGCAGGTTTCTTATACATTCAGCATGGCATGTCTTAGCCCTGTGCTAATGTATTGGATGTTTAAACTTCCCTAATGCATCAGATCCCTAAATGTAAACTGTCACTTAATTGTCTGCATCTCAAATTCAATCCCACCATTGTACTTGGTCAGCTGAATCCCACCTCATGTTTGTCCTGCCATACACACTTACAGAAGGACACTGTGTGGAAGAAGGAGAGGAGGTGAAGCATACTAAGCTGGTCTGCTGGAGGACATAGGCATGCTCTTTAAGAACAAAACATTATCACATATTATTTCTTTATTGCTTGACCCTAACTGGAGGGAACATGGTGTTTCTTTCTATATAGGTCAGTAAATTATATTTGTGAACAAGCCTCTCTACTTCAATCCTGTCTATTCCAAGAACAGGTTGATAATATAAATAATTTTGTATAAAAAATATTTCTGTTTTGTCTTAGAAAGTGATTCATCTATCCAGATTTCTCCTATATTTCCAGAAATTCCTGTCTGATTTACAGTAAGTGGTTGATTGCTAAGTGACAACGTTTGTAGATGTCATCACCTTCAGTCAGATTTCTGAGCTATTCTGCAAGTTAGCAACATATTATATGATGGAAAAATTCCTAATTCCTGCTTATGAAATGCAAGATCAAGGTAGTTCTCAAAGGTCATTTTTCCTATGGTTTTAGTCCTATACTTGTAACTTTCATGGATGAGTTGGCTGTATTTCATATATGCTACCTGTTCCATTGCTTGTATAAACAGTAATGCTGATATCAAATTATTTGGGAATGGTAAGCATACCTCAGTGCTAAATATTATTTATAGGAAAGTCCAGAAATTAAAAAAAAAAAAAAAAAAAAAAAAAAAAAGGAAAGGGGTAGAAGGGAAGGGCGGGGGGGAGGGAAAGGGGGTAGGGGAGGGGGTATCTCTGGGTGG
>JAOEGS010019886.1:0-22222 GCA_025447755.1 Corythornis vintsioides
TTAGTAGATATTGCAAAATGAGGTGTATTCAGGTGAACACATAAGTCAGGAGGGAGGCTCCAAGCTTTGTGAAGCAAGGTAGTAAAAATAGAAAATGTCAATTCTAGTATAAAACTTTTTTCATTTTTGACTTTGTTAGTCTCAGTTATACTCATAGCCAAGATTTCCACTAATATTTTAAGCATTAGTATGAAATGTGAGATTCTAATAGAATGTATTGATTTCAGAAGCAATAGCTGTACAAGAGGAAAAAAAAGCAGTTAATTATAACTGTTTCTCACATATATATATATTTGTTTCATTTCTGCTTTTTAAAAAATTCTTGCTCTGTAGCTCTGTTTCTGATTTTCTATAAGAATTTCTTTTTAAATTATGTTACTATAAAAATATTATCTACTAGTATAATCTATTACAAAGATCCTAACTCTCCTATCCCAACTTATCTAATTCATACTTAAAAATCTCAGTAGTAACACCATTAAAATTTCTTTGCACAAATTCTCTAGTGCCTACACTATTATCTGGTGTGAAGACTTCCAGTGCCTGTCTAGTCAGTAAGTTAAGTGGGAGAAGTAGCAGCAGAAAGGGGGTGACAGCTTACCCCTGCTCACTGGCATCCTGTGCTCTTTGCCAAGCAGCATATGAGGATGATGGTTTGAATTTCTTCCTCCTTGATCTTAGGGTTACTTAGGTTATTTCCATACATTTTCTGCTCAGATATGCTTTCTTCACAAATTCCAAATTCCACATTACACTAAGTTTTCTGCTCTATTATCTTTAAAATCAGTTTTGCCTGATTTACAAGATTGCCTTTCTTTAACAAGCAGTATTTGACCTTTCTGGTTCATGGTCTAGAGTTTGGGTCCTCTGCTACATTCAGAACAGACATCTTAGTCAATATTAAATCTTGCGAATTGACCCGACTTGTTAAATGAGAAAGTACTTTAAATGTGAGAAGTGACTTCCATAAGGTCAATGACAGTTCTCATTATACACTAGAAGAAAGGTATTTAACATTGTGTACTTGAGATTCTGGTCATTACTTCTTAGCTTTACTTGATTTCATTCTTGTATCAATCACATTTTATTGTAGTAAGGATGGAAATAATGATGCCCAAATCTATTGTTTATTGTCCACGTAACATTGGGAAATTATCCTTCTGTGCTATGTAAATTTATGAGGAAAAGCAAGAATGTGTTTAGAAATGAAAGATTTATCTTTAGAAATAGAAAACCAGAACTCTTATAGATCTAAAATGCTTGTTTCATAACCAAACCACTGCATCTTTGTATCTCAGAACAAATTAAGATGGTGTCCTGGTTTGGACCCTGCTGTTGGGTTTGGTATAGAGTCAGCTACAGTGATCAGATTTATGAAGGTTTTGTTTTGTTTTGTTGTTTTGTTTTGGTTTTTTTTAGCAGAAAGCTGACCATCTGTTTTGTTCAGTATTTGAAATACTATTTCCCCAAATCAAATTTTGTTTCCAAAACTAGAACTTCTCACTGAACTGGAACAGCAAAAAATTACTTCAGGCTAAATTAGATTTGTTAACTCTTCTCAATAGAACAAAAAAAAAACCAAATGGGTGGATGCCATAACATCATTTAAAAATAAAATGTTGCCAAATTCATGGATATTTGTTCAAGTAATGTAAATTTGACTACTTACAGTAAGTCACCACACTGCCTATTTTTTTTTTTCCCCCGAAATATTCCATTTTGTAACATCTCTATTGATTTTTCCAGCTTCCATCCAATACTGGCTATTTTTCAAATGTTCATCCTGTCATTTAAACATCTGCATGATTACTGGTTTAACAGCCATAGGGCCAGCTTCCAAAGCTCCTGGAACCCATGGATATTACAGTTTAAGAGTGTACTTTTGAAGGAAAATCAAACATTCAAGGGGCCGATTGAATCAGCCACCTGGGCCAGCCCAATAGGGATGTTATGGGCTGTTGCTAGTTAGTTTGGCTGACCGTATGCTAAATTGCCTTGTGAATGCACAGTGATTTGTTTCATACTGTCTGGTGTTTTGACCTGTGTTGTTAAAACCAATTTGGGAGCAGGTTTGCTGGAATGTGGGAATGGGATTTCTTCAAACAAAATTATGTGGGTTGAATTGCCAGGCTGAAATAACAGGTCTGTACCTGGCACTCTTTTCTTTGCTCTCCTATTGACTGCCTGATAATAGATCCAGGAGTGTACTTGTGTGTCTCAACTCCAGCAGTATCATCTTGACAACTCATTCTATTCTCATTTATTATAATCATGAGTCACGCTTTGCAAACACCCTAGGCAAGTTCACATAGTTGAGCTGAAAACTTGATTATTCAGCAGATGTGCCTCATGCTCTGCATGGCCCATGCTGAGGTCTGAGATTTTAATGAATCACAGAGTCCAGGCTCATCTGGTGAGCACCACTCTAATGCACATGCATCTGGGAGGACAAATGATGGCAAAGGGAAAACTTAGCACTGATAGAGCACCACAGTACAGCACAGAACAGAGATTAAGCTGAATTATGCCAATGACAGGAAAGGTAAAGTTAAAAACAGATACAACCTTGTCTAGCCTGAGGGCCTGAAAAATATTTTTGGCAGACACACAATCACTGAGCCATATTCTGTAAAACCCACAGAGCAGTTCTTTCAGATAATCTCATACAGGGGTAGAGAACCCACAGTGCCCTTCAAATATAAGCACAATTTAAAAGTTAATCTAAGTTATTCTTATCAGAGTCGTGTCTCTCCAAATTGAGCAAATTAGTAGATTTTTAAAGCTAGTTTTCTATTGTATTTGGTTTGTCTATATGAAAGAGGTATCCTCCATTTCTTCTGTACAAGGAAAATTAGAAATTATTCACTTATGAGTATGAGTTATTCCTAATATATCTGAAAGTCTTTAAAAAAAACTAGCCCACCAAAACAACCAAAACCCCCTAGGTTATTAACTGGAGGATTCAATAGCAATAACGTTAGTGGATTTCACTAGAGAATAATCCTGTTTACTAAAAGGAAAGGGAAAACAATGCCTCTTACAAAAAACATGGCAAATGTTCCATCTATAAAACATTATGCAAGATGAAACATAAATGGATGGCTTGTAAATAAGGATAATTAGTTACCCTTGCGGCTTTTAGGCTATCTATAAAAAAGAAAAAAAAGTCCCTTTAATAATTAAAACAAAAATAAAAAATCCTTTGGTTGCTGGTTTCCATAAAAGGAGAGAATCACATTTTCACACATTTCTATCATCTGCAATTCATTTGGGGTGTCTGATGATCACAAGACTCAATTTGATATTTAATTATGCTCATATGACCTTTATTATCCCCATGCTGACTAGGTGAATCTCTTTTTTAACTGTAAAGGTGACAATGGAGCTTTTCACTCAAACTCTGAAGTACTCATTAAGCACATAAGCTGTTTGAAGTAAAAATTCTCATTATTACTGAAATTTATCTCAGAAAGAGGTCAGGCTAAAGAGTAGAAAAGAAGAAGCAGGAAAACTTTAAATTTCATGTTAAATAATACATGCACTGCTCTAAGGAAAATCAGTCTATGGAACAAGCTTAGAAAGTTTATAGTTACTCAAGGTAAACTAACAGCCTTTGGAAAGGACATTGAGCTGATCTGTTCTGATTTATTTAGACTCTCACACAGCAATTACAAAGTCTGAAAGACAGTTGACTAGTTCATACAGCAAATCCCAATACAACTTGGAGATGTTTAGAGGACCTAGAATATCTGTAGCTGATGGAAGACATTGAACACAAGAACCTAGTTTACTTTTGGGGACAGCCTTCTTGTCCTGTCCACCCCCCCACAAAAGCTCAAAACAAGGGGGAAAAAACAAACCAAAACACCCAGACAAATCAAAAGAAAGAGACAGAAAGAAAAACACTCTGAGGTGTCCATCTGGGAACACATTCTATGATCTCCATAGATGAGCAATAACATCAAGCTGGGTGGTGCAGCTGATATAGCAGAGGGAAGGAATTTCCAGAGGGACACAGGCTTGGGAACTGGGCCCTGAACTTAGAAACTGTCTAGCTGTGCCTTTAAATTTTCTAATACTTTGCTAATGGTCCAAATGTCAACTTTTGGGGGTACTGCTTCTGTTTTCACTTCAGTTTCTGTGTTTATGTGCAAGTTACCAATTGGTTTTCTCTTACTTCTAGTGACCATACCAATCAGTAAAACCCATTTGTGATTTTCTTTCCTTTTTTTATTCCAAACTAAGCCCATTTCTAAGATCCTACTTTGTTTTCTCACATGCTGGTGGGAGCCATAGACAGAGTGCAGTGAGCAATGTTAACTCCTTTTGTTTGCTGTCCATACAGTTTGTATACCAAAACCTTTACTTTTTCTGATGCAATTCCTTGACATAAGGCCAGTGCCCCCTGACATTGCAGGGGTGCTACATGAGTGTTCTAAGTATTTTCATTCACTATTACACCACAACTCTGCTCTTTCTAGTGACACACTCCCAATATTATCTGGCTGATCATCTCTTTACATGATGTAAAAGTTAGCTCCAGGCAAGTAAGTTTTTGATCCACAGGCTATAACCTGCAGTATTTCCCTTTCCATTTGCATTAGAGTTATACAAATAGTTCTGAACAGCCACAGAGTTTTCAGTGATCCCATGAGAAGAGTCCAATTAAGTTACTTGGATTTTACTGTTCCTAACAAAATGAATAGACTATAGACCAATCTCACCTCATGGTACTCCAATTCTACAGGGTCCTTCCTCTCACTTTCTTTTTCTCAATATAATGCAGTAACTTTACATGCTTGTCAACTTTTGTGAAAATCAAATTCAGGAGCAGAGGGATTTGGGGGCAAAGTGCCTACAGAAACCATAGTAAGGTCCTCTTACAGCTCTAAGAAAAAAAATGTGATGTTTTGTGTTTTTTTTTGTTTTTGTTTTTGTTTTTTTTTTATTGCTTTGTTTTTTTGTTTTTTTGTTTTTCCAGAGAGACTTAGGAAAGCATGTGCCCTGGTTTGAGTCAGAACAGAACTAGTCCTATTCCGTGACTTTACATTTCAGATCACCCTCTTCCAATTACATTTCTGAAGTAAAAGGCATCTTTCTGTAAAGTGTTTGTGGTGATAGTGCACAATGTTTAGAGTTACCACCAAGCACTGGTGTGCAGAAGACAAGTTTATACTTGCCCCTGTGCAGAGAAAAGTCACTGATAAATTTTGTGTACCATGTTGAAGGTGCAGAAAATAAAAGCCCACACCTGTGGGCAGGAGCAGACAGGACAGGTGGTCTGAAAATTGACCAACAAGGTGTTCCACCCCATATACATTTTATTCAATATACAGATGAAGTGTCATAAGGGTCATGTTCTATTCTTCAATGGCTGAGGTCTAAGGAGGACACCATCTGTTCTGACTGTGATCCAAATCCACATGTTCCTGACTCCAATTCCAGTTTTCTTTTCCATAAATCCCTCTCCCTTGCTCTCTTTCCCTTCAGGAAAGGAGAAGGGTTAATAGAGAGCATCTGTCATTCTTCTAGTCACCAGCCTAATCATAAACCTTGACAGCATGATGTGATATAGATTTCTCTATTGATTTTTTTTTCCCCAGCTACAAAAATATCACAACTTGTTCTGTTTAAAATTCTGTATCTACACCTTGGATTTTTTTTTTTCTTTGTAAAATCCATTGTAAATAACATTATTATAACCATTAAAAGATTGCTTTCAAAATTTGTGTACAAGTCTGTCTACCAGTATGTTGATTTATATGTTAAAACTACATTTGTCAAGTTACCGTGTTCCTTTGCTTTAAAATGCAGCAGATCTGTGACACAAAAAATAAATATAATAGAATGCTATAAGAAATAGTGCCACTTAATCAGCAGTGATAAAGCCTGCATAATTTATTAAATCTAAACCACTCTCTCTTAGTAAAGTTTGCATGAATATTTCCCTGAAGTTTCTCTGTTCTATACTAGGGAACTGAGCTTCAGAGCTCCAGAGAAGAACATCATTTGCTTCAGTAGTTTCCTGCTGAGGTGGATTAGCTTTGACTACCAGCCACACTCCCACCCAGAAGCTCACTTCCCCTCCACCTTGGGACAGAAGGACAAAATAGGAAAAACAGGAATAAGAAAGCTTGTGGATCAAGATAAACACAGGGAAGTTATTTATCAATTATTGTTGTGAGTAAAATGGACATTAGACATAAGACCAGACTTAAACCTGTGTTGAAATAATCAATTTTTCTGATCTATGTCAATATACAGATCAACATGTAGTACCAGACACTAGAGCAGCTGGGGCAAGGGCAAGGTAAAGGGAGGGGGAGGATAAGATTCTGAAATCTTGGGCTTGAACTCATTTGTACCCTCAGTCAGTTATTAATGAAGTTCCACAGAAAGTCTTACCAAAATCTCATTATTATAAATCTGAGAAACATAAATTGTCTGAAGGTTTTGAATCTTGGCAAATTATCAGGATTATGTAAGAAGATATGTAGTGTTTATAAGTCTCAGCATTAAAAAAAAACCCAACAAAACAACAATCCCCAAAACAGAATCAAATCACTCTATAGCTAATGCATTCCTTTTTGATGTGGATTTTTTCTTTCTAACACCTGTCTGTATGATGTCTTAACCATTCACAGAAGTTTTCATTTCAAAATTTTTTACATATTTGCATTTCTTATTTGTATTCATATTAACCAGAGGGTAGATTCAATGTAGACAGAGATATTTAAATCAGTCTGTATCATGAAGATGCATGGGGTTTCTCAGCTATCTTTCCTAGTAAATTCTGTTTCTTGAATCTAATTAGAATTAAACAAACATTCGATATTTTTTATTTTGAAGAAACTAACTGCTGAAGGAAAAAAAAAGAAAATCAATAGGGACTCCTGGGCAGCAAGAAAATGGGCAATTGTCATACCAATTATTTGATTTTAAATTAAAGCATCCATCATTAGAGGGTTTGTTGAACTATACAAAACACATATGGTTTGCTGGGAATTAATCTGTAGAAAATTAAATGTCTGAAACTCCATTATTTTTACACAGTTGCCAGCATTTTCTACCAGCTGTATAGAAAGTATCTATGTATCTATGTATCTATGTATCTATGTATCTATGTATCTATGTATCTATGTATCTGTGTATCTGTGTATCTGTGTATCTATCTATCTATCTATCTATCTATCTATCTATCTATCTATCTATCTATCTATCTAAGCAGCATGGCATACAATTATTGGTATAAAATTAAAAATTAAATACTGAAGATGAAATATGACATACTGAATAAAAATATAAAATCTTGAATATGAACTATGAAAAATAAAAATACACAAATATTTGAAGATAGAACATAAATGATATATGATATAATTTAATTTCGCAGTCATTAGAATTGGTACAAATTGGGATCAGCTACACTTCAGACAAATTATTTACCACACATGAATAGGTCATCTACTAATTCTGATGACTAAATATGTCACCCAAAGATTCTTAATAGGACCTGAGTGATAACCAAAAGGATTTCCCTAGTTCCCAATAGTTTGTGATTTAGAAAAAATGTTTTAGACTTAGTTTTATGTATAAAACAATTAATTATTCACTGCATACCAGAAAGGTAATGCTGTGATCCAGAGTCTAACAGAACCAATACAAAGCAAGCCATGGGACTGAGCAGACATCAGATACGAATGGAGAACACGCTGTGTGGATACAGGCATCTTCAATATGATGCTGGAACACGAGAGCAGGAGAACAGCAGAGGTGCTCCTGAATGAGAGAAGTTTACTCACCACACTGTTCTTCTTAGTTTTCTATCCAGGAGAAGTCTTGAGCACTGACTGGGTGTAAAGCTGCATTTGTCCAGCATCTCTCATCATTCACACTGTGGTTTCCCTGCAGTGAGGCGACAGAGACAAGAGTATTGCCAGCATGGACATAATTAAAGAAATAGAATATATAAGGTATCTTGCATTAACATTTATTGAATCTAGAAGTAATGACGGCAACTGGTTTGATAACTGGTTTGACCAAAGTGACACTTTACACTAAGTTCTATCTTAAATCCTTGATAGTCTGCGTGCCATAAAATGACTCAAAATCCAAGGAGTGACAGAAATTTCTCCTTGTATATTAGTCCTGCAACCTTGAACTTTAAGGTAGACCAAAGAAACAATTTAGAACACTGTATAAATCACACAGTTATACTGGAAACTACATACTGTGCAACAGATGCTTGTTCAAATGTTACCTGGCTGTTCTCTTCAGAGCATAATTAAAAGATTAATTCCATTAATTTGCTTCAGCAATTACAGCAATGAGTCATCTTCCCATTGTCTGGTCTGTGTTACTTATGATCCTTCTATATAGTAAAAAGGAACAGTTTGGTTGCTCAAATCTTTGTAAGATAAGAATATCTCCATCTCTTACTCAGAAAATAAAAAATATTGAGAAAAGTAATTGCTGCATCCTGGGAGGCAGTAGTTTTTTAATAGCACTATTCTAACTTCATTAGAGACCAAGTGAATGTCAAAAACTTTCACTTTATTGTCAAATTCAGTTTCCTCATCACTTCCTAAGATCCTAGGAAAATGTCAAGTAAATCCAACACAATTAGAGATCTCCTTGACTGAAAGGCCAAGCTATTCTCCCTGAAGAAGTTATTAAAAGAAAATTTAAAGGCAGTTTGTTCAGTATCTGTGGAGAGTTGATAGCTTGTACTTCACACCTTCTTGAACTGAAGAAGAAGAGAAAAAGAAAGACAAAGAGAGAATTTCTCTTGGTTATGAGAATCTGGAAGCTGATGTCAGCAGCACACAACACGATGTTAATTCAGCAGCCCAAGCATGTTGTTTTAATCTCTAACCATGTTTAGGTTTTTTTTGTTGCTGGCACACTAAACCATCAATAGCAGAGATACCCTTAGTTCTTGAAATGCCATAAAGCATACTAGATATTTTCCTATATGTTTTTTTCTGCAGGATTTTGTGATTTAGGCTGACATTTAGACTGATAAGCTTTGACACTGCAACAAGATTTTTTTTGCAACCTGATATTTAGGTGTCCTAATCTTTCAATTTAATTTAATTATTCTAAGTGGAGTTAGGCATGCTATTTAGTATCCAAAGTAATAACATATTATGGGTGATAATGTTATTGTAATGAAATGTCAATTTTAAATAAATGTATTACAGATTATTGAAAGATTTGTAAATTCTAGATTTAATTTTGTAACTAAAAATATGTTTCTCTGTATTTCCCCTCTGATGCTGAAATTAATCATGAATATCAGATCCCTATGGGTATAAGAAATCAAAATGAAGATTCTCAGAATAGAACTGGGCACAATATATATTGATGGAGGCCAGGTCTGCATATAGGATGAAGATTATGACCCAGAGCCCTTTAAGGCACTGATGACAATAGTTTTGTATGTGGCCTCACACATGGTAGTGGGTAGTCTAGATCCATTACTGGTGGCAGTGTTCTGATAATAATTTGAAAGTTATAATGAAATTGGTATCACATTATTACAGTAATAGTTCTGTTACCTTTTATATTAATATTGAAGGTTCACAACTAAAATTGTGTGCATATTTCTTTAATGATCACAGACTAGGAAAAGTAATCCTTCATTTATAAAATATGCATCAGACATGACCATTTATCTGATGATAACTCATTATCTCTTTGAAGATATCTTGAGTTTAAAATTCAAATTATAAGAAATTAAAATAAAAGACAATGGTCCTAGAGAAACTGTGACCTAATTTATGTGAAATTGAAACCAGGATTATTGTGGATTGAACTCAGAAGAAGTGCAAGAGGCAGTAGAATCCCCCCCTATTTCTTTGTGTCAATTTTAGAAGAAACCTCTAACGTTCAATGATCTGAAGAGGATAACTCCAACTTCAAAAAAAGCCATGCCATTGTGGGGCTGGGGGTGAGTGATGGGGTATTGTTGGTTGGGGTTTTTTTTGTTTGTTTTACAATACAGCTATTTTATTAAATAACCATAAAATATCTAGGTCTTGGCCTAAGAGCTGCTCACTGATCTCTGGTCAGATAACAATAAGCTGACAAAATAATTCCTATGTGCTTAAAGGACCTGTGTTGACCTTTCTCAATCCAGTGTTATTTCTGCATCCTTAACTATAATACTCTCACAGATACTCTATCTACAGTTTCAATACTAATGAAGGAATGCATAAACAAATAAAAAATATCCATTTTGGGGACTGGTATAACCCTGCTTATCCAGTTATTAAGGAACTGGATTTTGGTTTGTACTTTGAAATGTAGAACTGGAAACTTGTCTGACCTTTCTTCTTCATTCAGCTCAACAAAAGGAAGAAATCTGAGATTTTGATATGTGAACAGATAATTTGAGTGCAATTTCATCCATGTGAAAGGCCATATGTCTACATAAAAATTAGCCAAATATAAATCCTCTAAAAATATGTAATGTAATAGACAAATGTATGGAAGGGAAGAGTTTTTAAAGTCACAATAAGCAGTCTGACAGAGACTTTAGAGCTCTTACAGATATTTCAAAAGAAAAGTTAAAAGGCAATTTTTAAAGACAGCAAAGAAGTGGATACAGAAGGAATGTTCTGGGGTCTGACTGCCCCTCTTGAGATTTTCATTAAAAATATTTAGACAAATAGAAGCTGTTTCATTACACAAACTCCAAAATATTTGTAACACTTACTTGCCAGTTTTTTTTGTCTTCTGAGGTGGTTAACCTTCATTCAAACCACAGTAGAGTAAGAATCAAATATGCAGTCTGTAACAAGTGGGATATCAAGAAAGAGAGTAAACAAAGGACCATTAGCTCACATTTCTGTGAAATACACAACTTATACACCAACATCTTGGACAGCACATACCAACAGTAACAGAAAAATAACACAGCATTAACATTTGGCTGTTTTTCCTGGATAAAACATTGAATATACAAGCTGTAATTTTCTGAATAAAAGACAGTTGAAAAGCACCAGACTTACACTGTTTTAGGGAAGGGGATAACTATGTAAAATGACGACCTATGGATGTGTTTATAGTGTCCTGGTTGGGTAGGATATTAAAGTAAGTGTCCATTATACTGTTAGCAGCTATAATCTCATCAGTGTTACTCACCAAATGGTTCTCTGCTCCTCTAGCAGCACCAGGCAGGGTCCTGTGGCTCAGCTCAATTAAAACCACTTTGACAGGGCAAGACCATTTTGGCAGACAGGAGTATTGCTCTTTCATACAAAAGAGTCTTGGGAGCACAACAAGCAATCCCTGCATTCTAATGGTGAAATGTAGCTAACGTTCAGCGATGCAGTGCAGATTTACCAAGCTAATGCAGGCTGACTGGGCTCTGATACACCATGCACAGCTTTCTAGGCATGGTTCCACATTTTAATGCTAGCCTGTCTAGGTGTCAGTTTGCTATTTCAGTCCTCTAGTGAATACGAAATAATAGATAGGGAGGCAAAATGCTAGCTATAGATTTATAGATTTACATGTAAAATTGATTCTGAAATACTAAAAAACTAAAACAAAACAAACACACAAAAAAACCCACAAAAAAAACCCCAAAAAACCCAACAAACAAACCCCAAAGAACCATTATTTCTCTTCTATTCATTTTAGCCTGTGAACTCATATTTCTTTCTTTTATTTTCCTTTATTTTCTTTTCCTGTTTTAAAAAAACCAACAGCTTTTAATGTGGCTTTATTTGCTTACATGTGCTTTTCAGATTAAAGTCATCACTCTGTATATGCTATATTGCTTTTCGTAAAATACATATACACAAAAAGGATATCTGTACCCATATCTGCATGTGTCATATCTGCTTGTCTTCTGTATGGTTAACTATTTTGCATACATATATTCTATGTAACATATTTATGTGTGCATGTACACGCAAAGTTTGTTAATTTACTTGTGATTTATGTGTGTCTTCCTCATAAAGAGAACTAAATTATAGAATGGTTTGGGCTGGAAGGGACTTGGGCTCAGCCTTGAGCCATGGTACTCTTTTACCTAGAGTAGGTAGAATAAGATCTTATGCTTCAGCAAGTAGGTAGAAAACTCTGCTAAGGTATCCAGTGATGGTATTAATCAAACCCTTAGTCTAAATTTTTCAACCATTTCATTGACAAAGAGTTATCTCCAGAACTAACAGCAAACCTTAGCTGAGTGCTGCTGTAGTAGCTCAGCATCCTTTTGGCTGTGTCTCTTAGGATAATAGAACTGTGGATGAACCAGAAAGACTTCATCATGCATTAGGAAAATAAAAGCACTTGTATGTCTTTATCAACATCACATAAGGATGCATTTGCCTTCACAGCCAAGATTTTAATGCCCCGAAGAGTCTGTTGTTCCTAAAAATAAATGTAACTTTTTTTATCAACACAATTCAAGTTACTCAACTTGAATTTTTAGCCCAGGGCTTGCAAAGGATAAAAGTCTCATGTGCTCACATTGTTCTGCTTTGAAATAGCTTTGAAAATAAAATTCAATCATTGTTTAAAGTGTTGACCTTTCTCAAAATTCATTTATTAGAGGGAAGAAAATAGAACTAATAGAGAAAATTCCACTGGATTCTACTGCAGTGCAGTGAAAAAAAAAAGAGACTTGGTATATCAATACAAGAGAAATAAAAAGCAACAGAAAACTTAGGAAACTCAAGAGTTTCCAACTTCATGATATGTGGAAGTAGTCTGTAGACTGTGCATTAACAGTAAATAAGCTAAGAAATACAAACACACGAAACACCATTAATAAAATTAATTTTGTTCATTTCAGATACACTGTCAAAGTATGAGCAAAATAATTTCTTTGTACTAATGCCATAGGTAGAAGAAAGAGAGGCATAAATAAAAGTAAAATTATTGCAGGCATAAATACATTGAGAAGTGTATTTATGTTTCTGAGGATACAGTGATCTGTCAGTGACACACCACATTGAGTTGTTCTTATATGTAATTCAAGGTAAAATAAATTGGCTTATTTTTCCTTCTATCACTCATCTTTTTTCACAGGTAAGATGGCAAACAAGTGTGTCAATCAGGGAGAGTGATGTATGTGTCTTGTCATTTCACTGGCACTCTAAACACACTCTAAACACCCATTTGCATGTAAGATAATTGTCAATATCAGTGTTTGGATATGTTTAACATGCTGAAGAGAGGTGAGGGATGCAGACAGTTACAAGCAGTAAGGAAAAAAACCACTTTTATTGCACAGTCTCAAAAAGAAGCTTTCTAAGTACTGTAGTTAGGGTAAATTAAAAAAAAAAAACCCCGATTAATTGACGTAATAGATGACTGGAGTTTGGGTTTTGTTTGTTTGTTTGCTTTCACTAGATGTCCAGAAAAAAACTTATGAAATTTCTTTATTCAGCTTTTTATTTGGTTTCATTATGCTGTCCAACTTTAAGGAAATAAATAATTTAATAAATATATCTTTTGTAATCCCTTTTTGTCTGTTCTCATTTTCACTGAGCAATATACATACTGATTGCATTTATTCATATTGTAATGTAAAACTTTTTAAACCTAGTATCTACAAAAATCACTTCTCCATTTTCTATTCCTATTGTTTCTTGACAATGTTTTCATGCTTTCTCACAAAGCTTGAAGACTGAGGTAAATAGTAAACAAATTTGGTCATCCATGGTCTGCAGGAAGACAACCTACTTCACCACAGTCTTCTCTACGGGCTATTCACCCTCTCTTTCCATGAGAACAGAATGTCTTTGCCTTAATGAATGAATACTAAATATGCTTTTCCATGACACTTCATAGCAGCCACTTTAAAATGTGGTTGCCAGAAACATAATTTCAAGCTAATTAACATATAAGAGGAACACAGTATATCCTAACTTCTCTGTAAGCTCTTATAAATTGTAATCTTTGCATTAACAAGGTATTTTCTCATGACCTATGGCTAATTAGGTCCCCAAAGTCTTGAGCACAGTGAATTTCTGTTGGTAGGAAAAATGGAAGATTCATATACAATATCAGTTTTACTTGTTATTACTAGACATATAATCTTTTATTATCTGAAAGGGAAATGGTAATCATGAGTGCAAAGTTACAAATATGCCCAGATCCACAATATCTTTAAAGAAAACACAGACATTCCTGCAATTTATCTTAGAAAAATGGTCTCTAACTCGCAATGTATTTTATTGTACCAAAATTTATTTTAGTCACATACTTTTCAGCCTCTAAATCAAGGTTGAAAATAAATTAAACTGTCACTTTAATAAAGACTATATTCAAGAACCAGAAAAGAGTTGTATCTATGCATGTAAAAATCAGTGAACAAATACCCAAAGACAGTGGGGGATGCAGGTCTGACAGTTAAAGGCCAAAGAGAAGTTAGTAATCAAAAATAATATTAGTTAGAAAAGCATGAATTAACCAAAAGAATGAATACCAAGAGTGGAAATTGTTTCGAGAGAGTTATCTTCTGATAATGCTTCTAAGCCTTCTTTAAAATTATGGCCATTGAAACAATATTTTAATATTTTTAAATAAATCTTGGAACAAATTGCATCAGAAGTTACAGCTTAAAAGTCACTATAAAACACAAGATTAGAAAACTATGAAAGTATAATAAAATAGATGAAAGAGTCTGTTCATTTTTCCACTCTTCCATTTATTTAATCAACTTTTAATCCTTAAATTAGTTTCTGCAATTTGGCATAGAGCTATAACTGGAGAAGCCCCATTCTCAGACCTAGCAGCTAAGCATTTTCACTTTCAGTGTCTCCTAGGGTTAGGCAGACAGCTCTCACTTAGGTGTTTACCCAACAGATAGTGAGGTTGTGGTTCCTCTGACAAGAAGAGATCCTTAGAAGGAAATAAGCAGAGCAAGGTAAATAGATCGTGGGGGAGGAAACAACCTGGAACCATAAGATATGAAGGGTTTCATTATTGTGTACAGACATATAGATTATAAACACATGTGATATACTAAATGCTTGTATATTATTGGTAGGAATTAAGTGATTATGATCCAAAACCTCCTGACCAATTTTACAGCCTTGTTTCAGATTTTTAAAAAAAAATTATTTTGCTACCTTATGGCATAAAAAAGCAAAATTAAACTATTTATGATGGTCATTTGCTATAACTGAAATATAAGTGAATGATTTCCATTGATAGTTGATAAATGTTTACCAACACTGAAAGTCCATTAGAGTTCCCAAAATAAAGAGAATGAGTAAAAAAAAAAAAAAAGGGATATTATTACATAACAGCTATTTAAAAAAAGGTAAAAAACAACATGAAAAAAGAACTAGTGAGATGCATAATTACCTTTGTGAACTACACTTAAGTTTGGTTCAAAGTTTTAGCTTTTGTTCATGACCTGTTATATGATGTTAGAAATCAGGAAAGCCTAAGAATGTCTGTACTTGTCCATTTTCTCTTTCATCGTGTGCATTTGTTTGCATAATACAGAAGAGCAGCAGGGCAGAGTAATTACGGCAATCAGTCTCTGAACACATTAATCTGCTCTAAACTGCAGGGAGTAAATGATGCAGAAAGAAATCCAGCAGGAAAATATTTCTTTTGTTTGTGGCAAATCTCAAACCAAGTTTAAATCATGCAAGGGCAACTTGTAATTTATTTCATGGTTGCCTAATTATCAACAATTAAAATACCTGGTAAAAATGTTTGATTTGAAGAAGTCTAAAAAGAATTTAGTTTATGTTAGCTAATGAATATACTATGTAGACAAGGAAGACACCTTTTATTGTAAACAAGGAAGACTCCTTTTTGTTTACTCATATGGAGAATAATTATTTTTAATCACTATACTCTTCTAATAGCCTGTAACTAAAGATTTCCAATAACAAGATTTTTATTTCTCCTTTTACTCTTGTTCTTATTTTGATTCTTACTCTTAATTCTTCTAGGTACTCTCCATAAAATTTTCAATTCAACAAAAGCAAAAATACATTAATTTCGGAAAAAAGTCAATCAAAACCCACCTAAACAGAGATTAAATAAGGTACCACTTTCACAACCAGGTGATGGGATTTCATTGAACTTTCCATGAAAAAGATGAAGTGTGGTGGCTATTTTTGATGGATTTATTTAATTCCCTTTTCTTATTTTAAAATCATTCCTCCTATTTGAATTTATTTCCATTCAATGTGCAAAAATAAAGAGATCACAGAAATATTAAAAATGTTTTATATCAGAGTTAAAGATAGAAAAGTGCCATGCAATATTTCATTTAATGCAAACCAAATGGTTATTCAATATCCCTAGTTCTCTCATTTGATAACAAAGAAACAGTAAATTTTTATGCAATGGTCAGCTCTCTGCAATCTTAAAATAGGTTCCCTCTCTTTAGACCGACAGAGAAAATTTTGTCTCATGAATGTGAGGGATTTTGTCTTGCTCATTTTTCTAGAAAATAGACAGTGTATTGTCTTTAGCTGTTCAAGTCACAACCCAGCAGAGCAGTGGTTACAGGATTCTGGTGAGTCAGTGATGACACAAATAAGTATGTTTCTAATGGAGGAGCAGACCTCTGCAAGAAGCAATACAATAACATTTATCTTAATATTGATTTATTGTCCTTTGACTGTGCTTTCTAGCTGTTTCTGAAGCCTGAGAATGCTCACACTGCTCTAGATGTACACGTGTGTCATGTACAGGGTTATATAGCTTCTCATAAATGCTTTATAATAAGTAGCTTAAAGGAGGTTGCGTCTTGTGTGTTCTCTCCTAGCAAATCTGAATTTTCATGTTTAATTTATGTTGTAATAGGGTTTTGTTCTGAGTGTTAAGGACTTATGTAAAGAATTGCCATGTTTATTATTGTTTTGGAACAATCACTCAATTTCACCTTCCCTCCCAAAGTAAACTGAAGCAAACAGAATGGACAACATGACAACAAAGGAGGGCTGCGTCACATTAAACTGATAAGTCACTTTGATAAAACAGTTATTTCTGGAATACATATAACATATATATTCCTGGAATACCAGAAGTACTACCTAGACTTTAGTAAATAATTTGATTCAGTACTGAATATTGGACTAGAAAGCTTTAGAATTTGCATTAAAAATTATAATAACGTTACTAGAGGTAATATAAGCCTAGGAAAAACTTGCAAACAATTCTTAATGACCACAACACTAAAAAGTAATATTACACTATTAGATTTGCTGCTGTCTCAAGTTTAAAGGAAATATTGTCACTGCACAATGATACCAGAATACAAAAAAAAAAAAGGAAAATGGTATTGAGGACTGATCACATAAATAAGAATATTTTACCAGCAGAAAAAAAAGTAAACTATGAAATAAAATGGTGCTCAACTGAGAAATTATTAATGTAGAAATAACAGAAGAAAAATGTACATCATTAATATTATGTATATTGTTCAAAACTAATGTGATTCATCTGTAGCCAATAAAATAATGAATAGGTGACATATCAGGCATGGTACTTTCAGCAGTGAGTGCAAGGCATTAGTAAAATATCATCTATCCTACGTTCCACAGCCCCATCACTTATATTCCATGAAAATCAATAATCAATGTGTGAATGCACACTACAAATGAACAGCAAGAAAAGAGACTGTGCAGGAGTATGATTGCTGTATATACCTCTACACATGCTGGAATATCTCTCTCTGAAGACTTTCCAAAGCTGCGTGCATTTGTTCCTGTGATCTGCTCTAGGTGATCCTGCTCTGGCAGAGGGGCTGGACTATATGATCTTTAGAGAACCCTACCATTCTGTGAGAGAAAGAGGCACTGGGCAGGGAAAGTGGAAATCTTAAACACAAGTGGAATCCGAAGCAAGCTGTATAAAATTGTTTCTAATTTATCCTGCAACAGTCTAAGGCCTTAAGATCCAGAATGTTGCATCATTTTGTCCTGAAAGTAGTAATAGGCTGTCAGCAGAACAAAAATAATTTGATCTCAAATACAAACATTTGAAGAGTGTATTAAACCATCTGTTTGCCATCTCTGAGGAAGTATTAAATAAAATTCTACATTCCCCACACAGAGCAGCTGGTAGGAACAACCAGATATACCAGACTGTTTTACATCTCCTGTGTGTATGTTTTGGGAAATGGCATCACAGGCTTAAAACATACTGACTAAAATATTGAAAGAAGAATGTGCTGTGAAAACTGACCATTTACAGTTTATCTATGAGCTACATCAACATTCCCAGCAATGATATAGGGTATAGAATGTGCATAGATATATATTGATATTTTTCTCATAAAATCAAAATAGTAATAATTCAAATTGAGACCTTTTTGAAGTTCAAAAGTGCTGAAAATCAGCCTTCTGCTTCTTGAGCTTGCAGAAATGTATGAAGTTCAGAATTAGGATATGTGTTATTAGAAGTAGCACACTGAAGTCTACGTCTCTTTTTGGGAAGTATTTTCAGTGCAAGATGAACATACCTTGCAGCAAATCCTTGCTATCATCATCCTTTTGGAGTCTTACCTCAAGTGGGAGGACAGATTGGATGGAATTTAGATTTTTCTCCCTAAAAAAAAAAAAAAGAAAAAAAGTAAGGTGGCTCTTACTGTTATAGATATTCACGAATGGATATGTGGGCAGTTTCTGTTTTCACTCAGATGGGTTTGCAGCATTACTAAGAGACAGGCTTTGCAATCAGCAGTGCATGGGAAACACAAGGAAGAAGTCAGTTTACATAAAGGAATTTCCCCCTAATGGTGATGATACAGCATAGGACACACTTGGCTCAGCTGTACAATACTGCTTATGGTGGGAAACACACACCACTGTAAAGAGATGATCTGTCCCTGCTTGCTGCTTTTCAGGGAATGATGGCAAACAGCAGCAATGCTGGGCATTTAGCTTCGTGCTTTTTAGTACATGTAGCTCAGAGTGCACAATTGCTTCCTAGAAGCACACTGGCTCAATGACACATCCGAGAAGTGTAAGATATGGCCTATATTTAAGGACTGGAGTAAGTTAATTAGTTACACTACTGAATGCCTCAGATCCCCCTCATGAATTACTACTTTAATGGGAAAGAGTCAGGCATATCCCCTAGTTACACTAGGTGTAGAGTAACATAAAAAGTAATCATGAATTATAAAGATTTTATATGACATGCTGGAGACTCATCATCTTCACACAGTTGTTAACTACTACGCCCTTATATTAATTATTACATTAAATAATTATTTCCTGTTAACTTCTCATTTCTTTTTTGAAGGCACTGTGTGCTTGTCTAAGTTTGATCTAAAAATTGGGATACAGCTGTATTATTTCTAATGGCAATTCCAGGAATTGTGAGGATAACTGTCAGAACTTCACTCCTCTTCCAAACCAACTACATGTCATGGAGATGTGAGCATGGTTTTCTACTAGTTACAGTAAGTAAAAAATTAACTACATACATAGTTTGAGTGCTTTAAGATTTTATTTCTGGTTTTCTTATTTCTTCAAATGCATGTCTGTTCAACAGTGCTGCAGTCTTTTTGTTTCTTACTTAAACAGGCAAAAATGACTGTAAACAGAAATTCACCCTAATATTAATCCAGATATAATATCTGACATTAAAAGTCCAATACTCCTTATTGGTTACAAAATTAAATGTAAGAATAGCTTACTAATTAGGAGCAAATATTTGCATCTACTGTTTTGCACTGCAGCGTTCATGTTTGTGTTTGCTCTAGAGTTTAGCAGGACTGTTTACAGTATTTTAAAGAGATTTAGCTCTGCATTTGTTACCCATTTCAGGACTGAAGTGTGTTTGTAAAACAATAATCAGATCAGAGGTGGTCACAGACTAAGTGACATCTGTGGTCATTTGGAAACACAGACTATTAGATGACTGCATCTGCTACATTTTTCAACTTCATTAAAAAAAAAAAATATTGTAAATAGTTTGTTTTCTATGAGAAGTTATTGCAGTGTTATACAACACCTTTGTATAGCAGATTCTTAATTTCCAAACACACCTTTAATGATCAGTCTCACATTTCAGCTTTGTTGAGTACATATGGCTGAGAGAGGACTGTAAAAATAAATGCACATGGTGCAGCTAATGGCTTTAAGGGATGCTGGCTTTCTCTTCAAACTACCTTCAGGTCTGGACAAATGAAGGAGTTACTATGGGCACCAGGCTGCACTGACCAGCACAGCAGAGATTATTTCTCCTCCTGCTGTACAGAAGGAAAAGTCAGGCTAGCTGCTGTCAAGGAAGGACAAGGAAGGTGTGGAGTGATGGAAAATAGGAATAGCAAATCTTGATTTCAAGGCTTCTCTTCTGGTAATTGTCTTTTTCATTTATACTGCCAAGAAACTTGAACTACCTCTGAAGACTTATCTGCCAAAACAGAGCCTAAAATGATGTTCTGGGGAAGGCAAAGGCCAGAATATTGCTTTATGTCTGATACAGGATTCACCACATGCTTCTGAATGTCACATGTCATCTTTATGACATACGTTTATTTTACACTTACATGGTGCATAGTTGTTAAATTAGGAATATTTTACTTCCTTGTGACCACCATGATAATCAGCCAGAAGTCTGATGTAAAATCACATAACAATTGAAAATAAAGGAAAAGACAGTGTTCTAGCCTGCAATACAATAAGCAGAATTGCTTAATTTTAGACAAAAAATTGATTAGCTTCAGTGAACTGATCCCATTTTTGGCCAGAAATCACAAAGGCTCAGTGCCAGTTCATTATTCCTATCATTCAATCATAAAACTGGTATATGCTATTAATATGATATTCACAGATACTGAATGTCAGAAATAATCCTGGTGTTAAATCAGACTTCTTGCATTATTCATGATGTCCTCTGTAATATTATTTTTGTGACTTGGAGAGAAATAAGCAGTATTGCTACTTTGGGAAATAAGTCACATGCAATAGTATTTGTCTGATGAAATTTTTAAGCTTTTACATAAGTAAAGGTAAAGATCTGTTTTACTGAAATGTTGAGGTTAAATTTCTTGCTGAGGAACAAATTATAAAATTACAACAAAACATTTTCTTTAAGATTTTCCCCTCTAAAGTCCCTGAAATTTAAGGCAAGGTTAACAAATCTATGCCACGAAGAAAATATATTTTTGCAGAATATATTTCTAAAACCACAGGTTTTAAGCAATTAAAATCTGACTCAGGATTAGTCACTTCTCTAGCTTGATTAAAACTCTACTATCAATAAGAGAGAACAGAGCAGTATTGCTAGCATGAAATCTAATCTTTGACCCTTCAGTCCAAATGGCCTTGTGTCACTCAGCTGACCACAGTAATTTCTACCTAAATCTGCATTATTCTTACATTCCCCTGCCCAGCAGAACCACACCATGTCTGTTGCTATTTGCCATAAATTAAGGTTTGTCTTACACAAGACCATATTTCTAATACATAAGTGTGAAAACTCATTAGCTTTCTCAGTGGGACTGCAAATGTAGACTTTAGGTATTATTAGCAGAATTTTTAACTAAGGAAAGGTTTTTTTATTATTATTATGGTTATTTGGTTTACCTCACTGTTAGTGCAATCAAAACCAATTCATATATGACGTTATCTTTATATGCCTAGGAATGCTATATTTTAGAGTCTAATTAGTTTTAATTCAAAGCATCAAGGAAATGTAATCTTTGAAAGTCTTTTTATTTGTTTCTCTTTTACTCTAGAAAGTCTGTATTCGTTAACCAGAAAAAAAAAATAACTGAAAGGCATTAGTGCAGAAAAGTTTAAAAAGGGCTTCTTAAAAGTAGCTTTCACACTCTGAACAAGTTTTCTGTTTCAATTTCTTTTCCTTCCCTCCCTTACATTTTCAAATCATTGGAAGGATAAGGTTATTTGTGGTGTTATCAAATGCCTCCTGCCATACTGACTGTGATGTATTTCCTAACCTTTACTCTGGCTGTGACTGGGTGATCCCAGACACTGCATCAAGGAAATGGCTCTTCTGCAGCAAAATTAAATTCTGTCATACCCAGTTGTTTGGTTCCACATTGTGATAAACTAATCAAAAAGTTTATGCATTCTTAATAGAAGTCAGGAAACAGTGACATCCATACAATGAAAGGAAATTTAAAATATAAAAAGGAAGGACACTGATTAGTTGCCAATGCATTTGGGTTTTTTTTCCCCCATCATAGCTGTCGACACATTCCAAGACATTTGTTACATAATCTTTCAAGCCATAGATTCTTATATATATCAATATA